>NDGM010959232.1:0-14109 GCA_002564305.1 Octomys mimax | reverse complement strand
AAAGAAAGAAAGAAAGGAAGGAAGGAAGGAAGAAAGAAAGAAAGAAAGAAAGAAAGAAAGAAAAAGAAAGAAAAGAAAGAGGGGGCCTGCCAATTAGCTCAGTTGCCTGAACGCCTACTCACACAAATGCAGTCGGGTGCAGGATTCCACAGCTGCATCTCCAGCTCCGCCTGCCTTACCAGACCCACCTTCCGGCTGACTTAGCCACCAAGAAAAGAAAAGGAAAGAAAGAAAGAAAGAAAGAAAGAAAGAAAGAGAGAGAGAAAGAAAGAAAGAAAAGTTTCTTTCCTTTCCTTACTTAAAATGTGGCCCATGCCCCCGGGGTTGCACCTCGGAAAGGCCGTCCTTCTGGAAACCGGGGACTCTCAGGGTTTCTGTCCCGCATTGGCTGAGGCCGCTGTCCTGTGGACATTCTGCTTGGAGTGGTGAACCCTCCTTGGCCTGGCCCCAGAGGACACCTGTGGTCCGCGGGTCTTGGCAGGTGGCTTGTCCTTGGGGCTGGCATGGGAGCCCCACAGAATGGCCTTCCGAGTTGAGGCTCCTCCCCTTGGACCTGAGCCCCATCCCCACGCCTCTTCTGTGAGAACCTGCCTCTCTCCAGGCTGACCGACAGTGGGAAGGACTCCCAGACCCAGCCTCCAGGTGCAGCTTGGCCCCAACTAGTGCCACAGGCAGGGGATCCTCTAACCAGCAGCAGCTCTCACTATGAGTTGGTCAGGGGACACGCAACTTCTCAGGGAGGCCATGGGGACAGAGAGCAGCTACCGAACCTGGTCCAAGGGAGAAATCCTGGCAGGCTTCCTGAAGGAGGTGGCATCCTACTTATGTGGGTACCAAGAAAGAGTGGACAAAGGGCACCTGACAATGTGCTCCAAGCCCTGCCCTAGGCTCAGGGAGGAGCAAGTCCCAAGGCAGGGTGACAGTGAGGTCTCCTCTGGCACAGCTTTCACCCCTCCCTGAGGCTGTAATTGGTGTGGAAATCCTATGTCCTGCCAGCCATGGAGGAGGGGCAGGGAAGTGGCCATGCCGATGGAGCCAGGAGGGCCCAGGGCCCCTAGCTTCTCTGAAGCGTGGCCAGTGGAGCCTGGCAGAGACCCTGAGATGGCCCTTCCCAGGAGCTCAGCGAGAAGCGAGGGAGGCCCCTTCCTATGTGTGCTGGGCAGTCTCTGGCAGGAGCTGCAGGTGTCTGGAGCCGGCTGCCTCCCTTTCTCCCCGCCTCCCTTTCTTCCAGGGTCTGCACCTAGAGCCTCGACCTTGAGCTACATCCCCAGCCCTTTGTATTTTATTATTTTAAGGAAGAGTCTTACTGTTGCCCAGATTGGGTTCCAGGCCGCAGTTTTCCTGCCTGTGCCTCCCAGAGTGCTGGCATTATGGGTGTGCACCCCACGCCCAGCTGTGGGCATCTCTAGGTGCCATGACTCTTCAGGTTGGGGCAGTGAGGCCCATCACAAGGCTGAGCGCAAGAATGTGTCTCCTCTGAGCCCCAAGGTCATTGTAACAATGCCACCGGTAGTCGCCGTGGGTGTGGGAGCTCTGTCTGGTCCTGGCTGGGTGACATGGGCATGGTGGTGGGCACACAGGGCCGCACAGACTGCGAGAGCTGGAGACACAGGAGGGGCTCGCCCTGGCATGGGGGCCCTGGCACTGCAGACCTCGCTGTCCCAGTTCTGTAAGGAGGCGTGGCTGTGCCGGGAATAGTTCCGCCACTTCCCGGTGCCACCTGACTCAGGGTCACGGCTCCTTGGGCAGAGAGGACACCCACGTTGGGCAGCACAGCTGGGGAGAGGTGTGACCAGCCACCACTCCCACTGGGATTCAGTGACACAGGGCCTGTTCCCCTGGGTCCAGCCACTGCTCCCTCTGGGCTCCTCATCCCATGCTGGGGGCCACACAGCAGGGGTGGCACTGCCCCTGCCTGGTGCCCTGAGCCCACCTTACCTGGGCAGCACACTGTCCCAGGCAGAATTCTGTCCCAGGCATATAGGTAAAAGGAGTTTTCAGGTGGGCCGAGGTGGAGGGTGAGCTGGTGCCCTACTGCAGCCTCTGTCTTTGCCTGCTATCAGGCCCCTGGGAGCAGCAGAGCCCCAGAGGGACCCACTGTGACCCTTTCCAGTGCTCTTGCAGCCATAGCCTCGCCTTCCTGGTCTAGATTTGTCTTTGGGTTTTTAAAGACAGGGTCTTGCTATGTAAATCCCACTGGCCTTGAACTTACTATGTAACCCCAGGTTGGCATCAAACTCACATGATCTTCCTGCCTCAGCTTCCCTGGGAACTCTGGGGTTACAGTGTGCCCAGCATGCCCAGCTCCCTCCCTGTTGATCAAGGTGGCCTGCTCAGTTCTTGATGACTTTGCCCACATCACACGCATGTGTCTGACAAAGGCTGTTTCCCTGGCATCCAGGAGCTCTGGTGGGCAGGGAATGAGTCGCAGGGAAGCTCTGCGTGAGGCCCGGCTGCTGCAGTTTGCCAAAACCAAAGGGGCCTGTCATTAACTGCGGGTCATGTCTGGGCCCCGGCTTGCGGGCCCACAGGCCACAGTCACTTGGCCAGAATGGGGCAAAGTGCCCAGAGTTAGGGCCATCTGTTCCCAGTCCTGGCCCTCTGTCCTCCACTGGACCTGCCTTGTAAGAGGGTGCAGCCATGCAGACTGGGCAAGCGGGCAGAGGGCAGAGGGCGGAGACGGGGTGGCCCCTGGCCTGAGCCTCTGGTTGGGCTGTGCCACCTGGGCGGTGGAGGCTTCGTGGGTGACTGTGAGGACAGCACCATGCATGGGGCTCTGCGCCAGCCGCCAGCAGCCTCCTCTGCCCAGGTTGCTGTCCCAGCTCTGTCGCCCCCAGATGGGGCTGGAGCAAGCGCAACACCCCTCCCACTCCCAGGTGCCCACTCTGCTGGCCACTTAGGACATTAGGAAGGGCCCCAGGACCCAGGGCCCCAGGACCCCAGGACCCAAGGAGCCCAGGGCCCCAGGGCCCCAGAATCCCAGGGCCCCAGGACCCCAGGATCCCAGGACCCCAGGGCCCTGGGGCATGGCACACCTGCTTCTTCCTGGTAGATTTCATAGACGCTGCTTATCTAATGAGGCTGCAGTCCTGGATAGGTCCTTACCTGATCACCAAATGAGGTGCTGTGTAGAGTGTGGGCATTATAAGATTCAGACAAAGAGGCAGACCCAGGGAAGCCCAGCTCGGCGGCTGTGCGCAGATGCGTGCCTCTTCCGTGCGGCGCTGGGGTACACAGCAGAGCCTTGCGAAGCTCCCGCACTGTACTGTGCAGGCCATCAGCAGTATCTGCAGCGCTGTGCTCAGAAGAGGCCACCTCAGCCCCATGCTGCTGTGTGCCTGCGCTGGGGTGAGCAGCCCCGGGGTGCCAGGTCAGAACAGTGATCACACAGGTCTGTTGTTAAAGGAATAGCACCTGTATTTGCACAGCTGACATTGTCAGGGGTCACACGGACCACAGTGTATGGGGGTGTCACAAACGGGGCTTGCATTTGCCTTGGAAAGAGCAGGAGCCCGGGCTCTGGCAGGACGGCGCCTCCAGCCTAGCCCGGCCCCTCCTCCCTCACCGCCTGTGCCTCCACCCGCGGTTACGCGTGGCTGGTGGGCTGAGGTGGGTCCACCGAGTGGGTCCTCTGCCAGGTGGGGGGCTGGGTTTTGTTTGGGTTTGGTGTGAATGTTTTATTTTTTACTGTGACATTTGTGGGATGGCAGATTCCTCTGTGATTCTTTGGTGCTTTCAGGGGCTTCTGTGCACCGTGGACACTTGGAAGGGGTCTCGAGGGCAGAGCCTCGACAGCTGTGTCCTTCTGTGGCTCCCAGCGCCCAATGTGGTGCGTCCAAGGGTCCATCTCTGTGCTGGTGCTGTGGGACATCCTCCCCGAGGCTGGGTCTGTGCTGTGTGGATGGCCACACTCCGCCTGAGAGTGCACCCCTCGAGGCCTGAGGGTCGTGCTGGCCCTGGAGACAAGGCATCAGGTGCACGCTGGCCACTCCCCAGCCCCGCTGCACATGAGGTCACACTGAGACTAGCATGGTAGGGCCATTTGCCTGAGACACAGCCTCCAGCTGTGCGGGGCTTGGGTGGGGACTGTCCACCCATGCTGCCCATTCCTCACCTTTCTGGGGTCACGTTCAGTGGCTGTGTCCATCGTCATTGTCTCTCCAGACACTGTAGCGCCCTGCTTCTGTGCTGCTGGCTGACAGAGGCTCCCAGGATGGCAGCAGGGGCTCCCAGGGGTGCCACTGGCTGATTGCTTGGCCGTGCCTGCCACAGGTGCCAGAGCAGGCTGCCAGCAGGCGGGCAGGTGTCAGGTGACCGTGTATTTGCCAGCTGCATCTACAGATAGGGAAACTGAGGTCCAAGGGGAGTGGGCCAGTTCCTTTCTTAGTGCAAGATCTGCTGCTGCTGCTTGCTTCCTGGGACCTTCGAAGGGAAGTGCATTGTCGGGCTGCACCCTCCTCGGCCTGTGGAGCTGTGCTCTTCAGTTTTTCCTGGGAAAGGATTTTAAGCAGACCCAGTGGCTTGGGGCACGTTTGCCAGTGAGATGGCATCTTCCTGCCTGGGCCAGGCTGGCGTTGTGTCTGGGCTGCTGTACACACTGGGAGACACCTGCAGCTGGTTCCTGCGTGGTCACATTCATACCTGGGCCCCGCCGAGTGTAGTAGCTGGTAAACGGAAATGTCCTCTGCCTCCGTGTATACCTTCAGCAAGAGCGCAAGGGCCTGGTCCTTGCCCGCCCAGCCAGCATAGGGTAGCGCCCACCTTTCTAATATTGGCCAGGCCCACAGGAAGGGGGCCCGAGGGAGCCTGGGCACCTCATGCCTTTCTGCCCACCTGTGTGGCCCTGGGTTTCCTGCCCCTCTTTGCTTGTTTGCCATCCAGCTGCCTGTCTTGTGTTTATTGAATCAGGAAGTGCAGGGCTGTGGGCTGCGTGCCTGCACGTGGGAGCTGAAGCACTGCTGGCTTCAGCCTCGGGTCACGGCCTGGCCGGACTTGGAGAGAGTGGGACAGGCAGGCTTTCTCTTCTGGCTGGGGTGCTGTGGATCTCGTGCCCCCTGACTCCTCCTGAGACTCCGTGCATATGGACTGTAGACATTGCCTGGGCCCCTGGGCCTGCTGAGGCCTCTCCCAGCACCCCCCACCTCTGCATCCTCATCCTCCTGGCCTTGGACCCTCCTCTGTGGTGGGCCCCTCTCCTGGGCTTGCCCTGCCCCCTCTAGTTCCTCTGCAGACCTTGGTGGGAACATCATCTGCCCAGAGAGGCCCTTGCATGCCTGCCTCCAGGGCCCGCAGGTGGCTGGGCAGGTTGCCCTCCACTTCCTCCTCACATACAGACCACCAGCTGGGCTGGCCGGGACTGTATTGGCTGTTTGTCAACTGCCTTCCCCGCCAACCACCTGTTCATGAAGGCCAAGACCTGTCTTGGCCGGCTCTCAGGACTCCAGTGTGTGTAGGTGGCGATATTGCCTGAGCAGGTGACAGGAGGCCAACGCCTGTGGGTCCCCAGAGGCCCTGGAAGTCACTGTCCTGAGGGATGTCCATGCTACACGTTGTCTGTAGGTGCTGTGTGGAGCGACCTTGGCATGGGCTGCGTGTGTGTGCGCACTGGCGAGGGCGGGCAGCTCCTGAGTGCTGAGAGCCTGGGAGACGGGTGCCGAGGGGTGGGGGCCTGCCTTGCGGGGGGTCCCAGCACCTGGAAGGAGGAGCTTTGCCCTCACCTGGGGACCACACGAGCTCCCAGAGATGGCCTTGTGGGTGGGGAGTCTGGAGATCTGTCTGGGGAGGACAGGGATTGATGGGAGGCTGTGGAAAGTCGTGTCGTACTGGAGCAGGAAGTCCCTTGGTATGGTCTGACCTGCATCCTTAGCAGAAGACAGGAGAGGACATGAAGGGTCACCAGCCAGGACCCCAAGAAGGCAGAGGGGGCAGCTGGAGCCAGGCAGGCCTGCACCAGGGAGCTCCAGTGACCACAAAGCTGGGAAGAGCCATACCACTTGGCTCTCCCAACCTGGGACAATTACAACTGGGCTCCTGGTTCCATGGGGCCCAGTCTGTGGCCCGCTGGCTCTAGGCAGGAGCATGATGGCAGAAGGACCTGGTGGGGAAACTGCTCAGTTCACGGTGGCCAGGAAGAAGGGCCCAGGGGAATAGTGGTGAAGAGGAAGGAGCCAAGGACTCAGTGTGGACCGGAGGTCACACCGCGCCACCACCCCGGAGTGTGTTGTACTCTTCCCTTTGGCAGCTCTGAGACCCGTCAAGGCGGCGATGGGGATGAGCTCTCAGAGGCTAAGCAGCAGCTCACCCCACCTCTGATGGATGTGTCGTTGTCGTCCCTCCATCGGGGATGCCGGGCCCTCAGATCGGTGAGAGCCTGACATCTATGGTTCAGGCCTGCAGCCTGGGACTTCATGACTACAGCTCCAGCTGGGACTCGCGAGAGACAGCTGCTGTCCCCAGGTGCCTGCAGGTGCCGGGAAGGTGCCAGCATCATCCTCACCCAGTCATGGTGTTCGGGCTCCCTGCAGCCCTGGCCTCAGGCCTTCCCGCCAAACACACAAGGAAATCGAGGCTCCAGAGGGAAAAATTGCCATGCTGGACTCACATGGCTGCTGGGAAGTGGATCTTGGAGCAAACCCAGGACCACCGAAGCTGCCCTCTGTGCTGCTTGGCATCATCAGGGCTGGGCAAGTGGACAGCTGTGACAGCACTCTGCTTGCTGGCACCAGGGGGAGCATTCAGTGGGCAGCTGCAGCTGGGGCGTGGGGGCTTGGAGAGGATGGGCTGGTTGCTGGGCACCCTTCCCTGGGGCAGATCCTGCCTCAGGCCCCTCTAACCGGACAGCTCTGGGACCTTGGAAAGCTGTCAGTGTCGTCTTTGCTTCAAAGTCATGTTGCAAATCTCCACCATCTGCCATCAGTTTTGTAAGCCATGGATTTCACTTGCTTCTTGGCTTCTAAGCAGTGCTCAGATAGGAGGATTTTAAGATCCAAGTTAAGGTTGGACATCATTAATCTAAAAATGCAAAATGCTGCTTGGGGCCACACACAGAATTTCACACTGTGAAACTTGGTTTCGTGCTCAGAACTATTTAAAAACGTGGTGTCCAGTCACCTCTGGGTGGTGGTTAAGGTGGAAATGAAGAAACACGCATGGATCTCAGGTACAGAGCGGGGTCCCGGAGAGCTGGTTATGTTCACATCAGAAGCACTTCTGGAAAACTGAGTGTGAGAAGCGCTTCGGACCCTGGGCGTTTTGGACAATAGATACCCGCCCTATAATACTCACCTGTGACCGTGGTAGTGATGGCTGAGGCCATGGTACTGGGCTATAAGGACGTGAGAATTATATTAAAATATGGATGAAGGTGCCTGGTGGAGGGACAGGCCTCACATGTGGGAAATCCACTGAGTAAGTAGAGTGCTCGCAGCCACCTGGGACCCTGGCTCGTGCTCCTGTCCTCGCAGAGTCCTCTTCTGGGCCACCAGGCTGGCCAGCTCGCAGCACCCAGGGACTGGCTTCCTCTGCCAGGTGCCCTCACCCCAGGAAACATCTGGGTGCTGTGCCCCTGGGGTGCAGACAGTGCAGAGGTGGCCGTGGGGTGGCAAGGGGCCGTGTCCCAGAGCAGGTTGGAGAGTTAGGTGCACTGGGGTGGGGGGCCCTGCCTGGCCACGTGCATAAGACCCTATCTGTGGCTTCGTGAGCCTCCTAATTTCCGTGCTGTCCCCATGCTGGCAGGGACAGCTGTGTGGGTGAGGGGAGAACCGTCTGCACTGCGGGTGGCAACCTGTTAGTGGGCGCGAAAATCAGTTTACTGGGTCACTGCAGCACTCATTTACGTAAGAACTTGAACTGAATACAAAGCAGTGGAGCACACCACAAGCAGTAAGCGTGAGTATCGTGTTGCAAAAATTTGTTGCATAGTTACACATCATACAGTTAAATTGTGGATGCAAATTATAAAATGTCCTCAGTACATCATCCTCTAATGCCTCCAACCTGGGAATGTCATCTTAATTGGGAAAGGGGACCTTGCAGATAAGATTACGTTAAGGATGTTGATATGGGAGATTATCCTGGTTTATTAGAATGAGTCCTGAATGTCACCGAATTTATTTCAGAGAGAGAGAGACAGACAGACAGACAGACAGACACAGACAGAAAGACAGAGACAGACAGAGAGACAGAGACAGAGACAGAGAGACAGAGACAGAGAAAGAGGGAGGTTACAGATGACCTGTAGAGAAGGCCCAGACTAGGGTGGTGCAGCCCCAAGTTGAGAAATTTGGCAACTCACTGGTCCTCACCTGCCCCTCAAGTGATCTGTGTCCCAGGATGGAATATGCAGAATTCAATTAGCTCGAGCCAATCAGGGCTTAGCTCTGGAGCTGGAGGGGGGCTGGCCCCGCCCAATCACATGACTGAGAGAGGGAGGCAGGCAAGTGCTTTTTGGGGGTAGATGTTTTGGTGGAGAAGGTGGACAGCAACTGTCCTTCCCTAGTTCCCTGTGGGGGGCCAAGGACATCCCTGGCTGGATGCCTCCCAGCTCACAGGGGCCAGGCTGCTGGCTTCTGGCCTCTCTCACTGGCCTGGCACTGTTGTCCTGTACATCCCTCCCATCAGCCCTGCTGGGGGCCTCCTTGCACCTTTCTGTCCCGTGGGGCTGCTCATGGTGCTGCTGTCTCTGACTGCAAGCAGGTGCAGCTGACTGCATGCTCATAAGTCCAAGTGGAGGCTCATGGCCAGCTGCCATGGGTGGCCTTCTCTTGGCATAGGTGTGCCAGGGCGGGACCTGGACCCTGAGGCACCCTCTCTCCTGGCATTCAAGGACAGACCCACAGACAGGGCTCTGAAATGCAAAGCAATCTTCCTGACATAGGCCATCCTCGAGCTCACAAAGATTCTGCACAGCCTCAGGCATCCAGGTTCACCCTGGCCACTCTGCTGCTAGTCATGGCCTTGTGATCTGAAGATGCCCATCGGCATGGCCCGGGAAACAGGGTGTCTGCTTGGCTGGGCTGCTGAGGGCCTCCCTTGGGAGCTGCCTGTCCTAAGTCCATGGTCGGTAGTGGGGCATGTCTTACCCATTGGTGCAGGGCCTGGAGGGCTGGGAGTGTTGCCAAGTCCACGGTGACCAGGCAGGCTGTGCAGACCAGGGAAAAAGCCTGGCTTCAGCACGCTGACTTGCACTGCAGGCTCATGGGCTGGTGCATCTCGTACCCAGGAGTCTTGGGACATTGATGTCTCCTCCCAGGTGTGGTCACCTGATGCTCTGAGAGGTGGGGGACATAGCAGTGACAGGCAGGTGTTGCTGGAAGACGTTCCCTTCTGGCACCCAGAGAACCCAGCAGCAGCTGCCCTTTCTTGTCATGGTAAAGCCCATGCTCTTGCCAGGGCATCTACTGCCCCAGTTTCTTTATTGGGAAGCCAGGGACACTGGGTGTCACGCATTGTGTGCTCCGTGGGCAGCTGCTGTCGCTGCCGTGGCTTCCACCTTGAGCTGGCAGGGCTTCAGGACAAGTCAGCTGCAGAATCAGTGAGTGGAAAATCTTCTCCTGCACTTGACCTTAGCTGCAAGGCCGGGAAGCAAGTAGGGCGTTGACTTCTAAGCAGAAGGAGCCGTGGACGCTGTGCTGTGGTACCTGGGGAATATCTAGCTTGCTCTCTAAGTTTCGTAGGGGCCCACAGTTAGGAATTCGCCTTGAATCTCAGAGGAGACTCTGGACTTGGACTTTTGAGCAGTGCTGGGACTGTGAGACTTTGGCGGGGGATGACTGTATGTCCACGTTCATGTGGAGCCACTTTGTCATGTTAGGAGGGTCGTGGCCTCGTTCCTGGCTCTCCTTGGGGGTGAAGCATGGCCGCAGGTATGTTTGGGTGTCCAGGTGATAGGCAGCGATGCCTGTGATGGCTCATCTGGATCATCAACTTGATGGTTGAACGCGGCAGTAGGGGTGGGAGAGCCCACCCTGGGCATGGCCGGTGGGCCGCGGCCTGTGTCCCGGGTCTACCTCTGGTCTCTATCCCTCCCTTGCAGCCTCTTTTCTGGCTGCTCACCTCCTGGCCTCCATGGAAGAAGCAGCTCTGCTCCACCATGCTCTTCCGCCTTCGAGCTGGCTCTCCGTGGACCGAAGCCCCTGAGACCATGAGCCAAATGAAGCCTTTTGTCTTCTAGGTTGTGTATGCCAGGTGTGTATCCCAGCAACAGAGAGGTGACTAACAGAGTCCAGTTCTTCGCCTGTAGCACAACATCTGTGCCCACTGTGCGTTCTGTGAACTCCGAGGAGGGCTACTGTACACCTTGGGGTTCCCGCTGTAGGAGCCGCCACTCAGCACCTTTGGGTGGGTGGAGGTGGGGCTTCTGCAGCAGGAGTAGGTCAGAGCAGGGAGTGCAGATGGCATCCACCTGGCTGCCAGCACCCCAGTCCTTTCCCCAGAGCTGTTGGATGAGGCAGTTTTGTTGGGTAAGAAAGGCGAGCTGCACTCCGTGCTGCCCCGAAGCCTCACCGTGGTCTGACCTGCACAGACCCGTGTCCCGGCAGCCAGGATGAGCACTGCCGCTCTCGTGCTGCTCCTGGGGCCAGGCCAGCTCAGTGCTCACATGGCCAGTGGGCCCAGAGAGCACGTCAGTTTCCAGAGCCCTCACGCTGGAAGCAGCAGGAAGAATAGGGAGTCCCTCGGGCCTGTGACTGTCGGTCCTGCTGTGCCAACGCTATTGGATTGAGAAACGCCTGTGGACCAGTGAAGCACAGTGTCTGGGGCCACGGGCATGTGGCCGTGGGGTCTGTGTCTGGTCCCTGCCCCTCCTCCTGGTGCTGGTTCCCTGCTGTCCTTCCTGGACCCCACGCACTATGCATCCCTGTCCTCCCACACCCTCCCCATGATTTTCTTGCCGTGGAGCCAGGTGACCATGGATGCTGTCAGCCATATCACACCTTTCTTCCTTAATCTCTGAGTGCTGGGGATGGACAACAACAAAGCTGTTCAGTCTAGGGCCTTGGTAAGCCACATGTGGGCAGGGCCCAGTCCTGCCTGTCTAGGAGCTTTCTATAGCTTGTCTGAGCTTCCTGGGCCCCAGTTCCCCCTCTGGCACCTTGATGTTGTCGGTTAAGTAGGTCCCCTCATCTGTGTCTACCTGGAGCCTCAGCATGTGCCCTTCTGTGGTGCTTTGTATCTGCAATTAAGGTGGGGTGCCCATGAGGTTGTGGGGATCAGGGTGGACCTTAAGCCCACTGACACACAGAAGACAGCCCCTTGGAGATGGAGGCAGGGAGCCCCATGCCTCAGCCTTACATGTAGGCCCCACAACTGAGAGAAAGAACATCTGCTCTTAGAGCTGCCCCGGCACATGGTACTGGCTGTAACTGTTAGCATGCGGGGCACTGGGGGCTATGAGCTTGCTCCAGCCACCCCTAGCATGTGGGGTCAGTAACTGTCCTCCAGGCCTCTTCAGTGTCCCCTTCCTGGACACCAGGAAACAGGTGCACGTCTGGGGTGGCAGCGTGTGGAGGCTATTTTGGTGTTCCGGGAAGGGCCTGGCCCTGCCTGCCTCGGACATGGGGGTGGCAACTTCCACGTGACCTCTGGCATGTCACCGGGAGGTGTGCCCACTAAGGAGCTCTCTGCCCATGCAGCTGCCACCACAGCTCCCTGGTGCTGGGGCCTAGCCTTGGAGAGACAGCACTAAGCCCTTGAGAAAAGCCACACCATGGGGATGCCTGGAGGAGGGACAGGTAAAGCCCGAGGTGGCCCTGTGTTTGGTTTCTAGCTCGAAGCTGGTCTTGAGCCCCATGGTTGAGTCTCGAGGGTCAGACGACCTTGAGATTGAAGGAGGGCGGCACTTAGGGGACTCCCATATGCAGACTCGGGACTTTCTTGCGGCCAGTGCTGTGGGTGAGCAGGGACCCCCACTTATAGCAGATAAGCAGAGGCCCGTAGAAAGGAAGGGCCTGGGCCCATGTCCTATGGGGGCAGGTGTCAGGGCCACGACCACATCAGGGCTAGGATCACTGATCCCCCGCCTGTCTGTCCTTCCCCTCTCTCCTTGCTTCTTTCCCAGACAGCGGCTGTCAGCCAGGGGCTGGGTTGGCAGTGTCAGTGATGGGGAGGGGACCACTGGCATCTGGTGGGGAAAGGTCAGGACGTTGCTGGATGTGTAGAGTGTGTGGGATGCCCCCCAGGGCACTGCCCAGGCCACCATTGCAGGTGGGCCAGGACCCTGGCTTTAAGGAATGTCATGAATTGTCCCTCCTCCACGGTTGATGGGACAGGGTGTGTCCAACTACACAGATACAAGCAGCAAGCAAGCTGATGGGCTCATATCCTACGTGATGACAGTGTGGCTGCTGCTGAGGGTGATGAGAGGGTCTGGGGCACAGATAAAGGGGGATATAGGAGAAGAGGTGGGGCCTGGACCCCAGCAGCAGAAGGTGATGGATCAGGACCATAGGGTGGAATTCGGGAGCCCCAGGCTGCACCAGTCCTGCCTCCCACAGGCTTCCTGACCCACCCTCTGCATGGGTGCCAGGCCCAGTGCCTGGACTGGTCCCTCCTAGCATCCTCTTTCAGCCTGCAGGGTCCACCTAGGACCCAGGACCATCAGCACCCACACTCTGCAGACCCTGGGTGGTTACTGAGGGCAGCTCTGGGCTAGGGCTGCACAAGGTCCTCTGGCCTGACCTTGCAGAGGCCCGAGGACCCCGTCTGCAGAGGGGCTGTGGCAACTCCTCCTGCCAGAGGAGAGCTGCACTCGATCTGCGTCCCTCAGAGGGCACTGCTGTGGCTGCCCACACTGGCCAGGCTCAGGCTGACCATGCACACTCCTGGCCACAGAGGATGAGGCGGCTTGGGATGGGAAGCAACCCAGCCCAGCCCGGCAGATTCCCGGAGCTGAGAACAGGTGACAGTGTCCGTTTCCTCGGTGGAATTTCCATGCCGGAGGCTGGCAGGTGTCCTGTCCTGCTGATACCTGGCACCCGCCCTGCCCTGTGACCTCTCACCCGCAGCCAGTGACAACACGGAGGGTGAAAGGCGAGCAGCAACAGTGCAGACTGTGCTGGCATCTCACTGGCCTCACAGAACTGCGGGGAAAGCGCCGCGGTCCCCAGTGCGCAGAGGCTGACACGGCGCCACATCTGGCCACAGGAGACAGCGCAGGGGATGTGAGTCTGTTGATGGAAAGCTACTTATGCAAAATTCAATTAAGAGCTAAAGCTTGTGCCCCTAGGAGGAAGTGTAAATGTTCGTTATCTCAGAATAGGCCGGTTTCGTGGAGTGACACCAAGAAGACAAGCCCAGAAGAAAAATTGCATTTTTCCAAGACTAAGAACACTTGCACTGTGAAAGACATGACAAAGTGAAAAAACAGCTCTCAAACTGGAAGAAAGTATTTGCACATCATTAGCCAGATCGGGGAAATGCACAGCAAAACTCGATGCTGGCAGGCGGCATGGTGCGCACCTGTCATCCTGGCAGTCTGGGAGGCTGAGGCAGGAGGGTCACAAGTTCGAGTCCAGCCAGGCCAACTTAACAAGACCCTGTCTCGAAGTAAACACTTTCGAAGGCCTGGGGATGGCGTCAGTGCAAAGGCCCAGCACACAAGCCTGCTGCACGACTGGGATTGCTTGTGGGCTGGACACACTGAGCCCAGCCCTCTGCCCTCTCAAGCTGCTGGCAGTTGCCTGATGCCCAGCTTTAATTAGACACTCAGCAAGTGCTTTCTCAGTGCCAGTCTGCCAGGGCCAGTGGCTCCAGAGAACACAAGAAGAGCCAGGAAGTAAAGGGGGCTGAGGCCCATCTTGGCCCCGCCCTGCCAGCCACAGGCTGTGTGACCTCACTGTGTGACCTCACTGTGTGGCCTCACTGTGTGGCCTCGCTGAGCCTCAGGCCCTGGGGCAGTGTGCTTCTGGTGCCTTTAGGAGAGGGTGGGACCCACACGCCTGGTTTACCCGCCTGAAACCTGGCCTCGCTGTAGGCGCCCGAACCAGATGGCTCTGCTCTGGTGCTCACAGAACCACTGACCCCAGGGCCACTGCAGCGCAACAGCAGCTGCACCTACTCCCGCTCTGGTGCTCACAGAACCACTGACCCCAGGGCCACTGCAGCGCAACAGCA
>NDGM010959230.1:0-10140 GCA_002564305.1 Octomys mimax | reverse complement strand
ACTCAGGCCCTTGCGCTTGCCAGGCAAGTGCTTATTCTACTGAGCCATCTCCCTGGCCCCTTACGCAGATGTTTTAAATATACTTTTTATAATTTTGGTGTTACATATGTATTTAATGCATCTGCACATTATTTCATTGCCTGAGTTGTTGAGAAAAGGATGTGTATGAATTTTTTCTTAATATCCAGAAAATGGCTCCCTCTTTGCTGACCAATGTGTGCTTGTGGATTTAACTATCATGATTTGCCACATTCCCAGTAGACACAAGTCAGGGGCCAGAATCTCCCTGTTATTCACTGACCTGTTTTTCTATCTCTGGCCAGTATCTCATTGCTTAGTGTAGTGGTTGATACATTCTATCAACTTGGCTGTACTGACTCCACTGGGTTCCAGGTCATAGGGGCCCCACCCTGCAGGGAGTGATTGGTCCGGCCCTGGGGCACAGTTGGGCCCACCCTGGGGTGCAATTTGTTCCACCCTAGGGTGTGACAGCCCATCCCAGAGTGACTCAGCACAAAGAGACCATATAAAGGGGCTGAGGAAGGACTCCACATTGCATTTCCTCCGAGGAACTGCCATCTTCGCATTTGGCCAGGACCTCATCTCCTGGCTTGCAGTGCAGACTCTTCAGCCTCTGGCTTCAGTCCCTCAGCTTCTGTTACAGACTCCTCAGCTTCCGTTGGAGGCCCTTCAGCCTCTTCTATCACAGACCCTTCAGCCGACTGATAAGAGACTTGCATGAAGCGTAGTAGTGAGCTTCAGACCTAGGACTGAATCCTTCAGTCTCAGGTGTGCAGATGCCCTCTGCACACTTCCTCCTCTGACTGTCATAAGCCAATCTTGTAATTCCTTATATGTTGTACGTCTTGTGTTAATATCTGTTCCTTATGTTTTATCTGTTCTTCTAAGGAAAATCCTGACTAATCCTGACCAGTGCGTGTCATAAGTTTGGGAAGGATAACACTTACTTTCTTCTCTTTCAAAGTTGTATTTTGTCTATTCTCTCTTGTATATTTTTCCATTTGAGTTTCATTGTCAGCTTGGTAAGCTTCCTGAGAAGCTGGGTAGAAATCTAGATTTATAATCTGTTCAATTTATGGATTAATTCATAGCAAAACAGTTTCTGCAATATTGAGCCTTTTCATTCATGAAACTGTTATAGCTTATATTTATCCTTTTCTCTTTTTTGGCCTTAATAAAGTTTTACAATCTTCTTCACAAGAATTTTGCACATTTGTGACTAAGTTTATCTCTAGGTATTTTGTTGGTTTTATTTTCAAACTGACACAATTTTATCCCAACTTCCATTTTTCTTTTCTTTCATTCCAAGCTGGTTCAGCTGCAGCTTCCAAGTTTTAAATGTAAAGAAACAAATCTGATTGGTTAGAGCCACGGACATTTTTACTCCGTTGATATTTTAAAAGATATTTGAGTTTTCTTGGTTAATTTTTAAAATGTGCAAAATAGGTAATTTTTTAGAGCATTCATGATAATATTCCATTTGCAAAATGTGATAAGAACCATAACTGTGAATTAAGATATTCACAAGAATAACCCAAATGAATGCATATACACTAAATTGTTAAAAGTTGTCATCCTAGGAGATGTGGAAACTTTCCATTTCTGAAACATGTCTCCTAAGAGACACATACCCCCAAAGAATCTCTTCCATATTAAAAAAAAAATCTTTTGAATATCTTACACGTGTAAAAGATTTATCAAAGTAAAATTAGCATTAAGTAAAATATACATATTGAAGGCATTTGGTTTGAAAACAACATTCAGGATAATGAATATTTTCAACATTTTCATCATTTCCAATAGATTTTGTGCTCCTTTGAAATCCCTTTCTCTCAATTTTTCACCCTCTTTTCAGTGTTCCTATCCATACTCAACCAATAATCTGCTTTTTGTCATGTTTTACATGAGCTTGAATTTTCTAGAATTTTATATAAATTGAATCAAACATCATGTTCTAGTTTCATTCATTCAGAAAAACAGTTTCAAGATTCACCAATGTCATTCCTTTCGATTGTTGAGCAGTATACCACCATATATTAAAGTTGGCTTATCAGTTTATTTCTGGATGGGTGTTTGGGTGGTTTTCACTTTTGAATACTATGCATAAATTGGTGTGGACTTTCATACTTAAATCATGGCTCATTCTTCTTATTAAATACCCAGGAATGCTGTGATGGGGTCTCTCAGGTGGCATACGCTCCATGCTTTAAACACCCTTCAAAAACTATTTCTGAAGTGGTTGCACTATTTTTTTATCCCGATAGCAGGTACAGGAGAGTTCCAGCTACATTACATCCTTGGCAGCACTTGGTATAGTCCATCCTGTTCATTTTAGCTAATCTACTGTGAGTGTGGTTCCTCATTTTGGCTGATATCGCTTTTTACCTGTTGATTTTTTTCACTTCAAGCTTCCTCTTCAGGATCACTTTGAATGGACAATTTAAAAAAAAAAAAATTTTATGTATTTGGTACAGGGTCTCACTGCACAGGTTGGACTCGTAATGATTCTCCTGTTTTAGCCTCCCCAGGGCTGGGATTACAGGCATATGCTACCATGCCCAGTCTCAGTCTCAGTGGCTGGCTCAGTGTACCCGGGGCGGGGCCAGCATGGCATGTACTAAGGATCAACCTGGGCCCTTGCAGCTGCCAGGAAGGCACTTAGGCTGCTGGGCTATCTCACTAGCCCTGAATAACCAACTTAAATACTTGTCACAAGTAGCACAGATTCGGTGAGGTGTTTCCTGAAACAATCTCCATTAAACCTGTGAGGCTGTGCAGTATAGTTTCTAAGCTTCATAGGAATGATGTAAATTTTAACATTTTTTCTTTATCTCTAGTTAAAATTCTTTCCACTGGCATCAGTCTTTTCTTTTTCTGCATCTTACAATGACAGGTATAACTATCAACTCTTTCGTTGTTCTTGCTCACATAAACTTGTTCAGCCTGTTTGTTTATTTCTTAGCTTATCTGTGAAAGGGATGCAGAAAAACAGGAAGGGAGGGAAGCAGGCTAGCAGTAATGCATACCAAAAGCCTCCCAGATGGAAGTAAGACAAAGCAGCAGCGGAAGCCAGAAGTCAGGGCAGCTGGCCTGGGCCTTGCTTTTAACATTTGGATTCAGAGCAAATCAAGTCCATCCTAGGAAAACATGCTTTGGTTTGAGGACTGGCATGCTCATCATTTAGACCCAAGCCACACCTTATTTCTGATCTGTCATACATCACTGGATGTTGCGTAATATTGTCCCAGGTGAGTGCCTTTGCACATGTCTAGGTGGAGTCATTTCTCTATAAACGCATCTGGTGGAAGAAACGCAGGGATTTATAATGCCAATAAAGTTGTGTGATAGTGGCTTAGAAACACCCAGTTTATGAGAACCAACCCCCCAAGGTAGAGGTGCTGAGGTGGAATAAAAAGGGAGACCAACCCAGGACTGCCCAATGTGCAATAATAATGGGAATTTATGGGCAGCAGTGTGCCCGGGAGGGTGGCAAGATAGGGAGAGAGCCTCACACTCAATAGGACGCAAGGGGGAAAGGCTAAGTTAGACAAAAGTGGGCTGTGGCCCACCAGAAGGGACCTGCACTCCCTCAGAATCCATCTACAGATGACCATCAGAAATACTCTAAGGATGGCAAGAAAAACTGGATGACTGTGTCAGAGACTTTGTCCTGTTGGATTTGGGTTACAGGACAGAGTTGACTGGCAGGTAAAATAGCAGTTACAATCAAGATGCCAGTAGTCGTGTCAAGCTTCTTCCCAGTAGATATGATGGCATATAATAAAGCTACATAGTAGAGATGAAGAAATTATGTTAAAATGCTAATTGAAATTATGACTTCATGGTGGGACTGTAGGTAGGTGCTTCTTATTACCTGCATTGGCAAAAGTAATGTTTATTACTTAATAAGAGCATATGGAGGGCCAGCCAAATAGCTCAGTGGATTAAAGTGCCTGCTTAGGCAGATGCAGGGGCTGGAGGTTTGATTCCCTGGCCTACTGGTGGGTCCCACCCTCAAGGTGCACTGAGACAGCGATTGAGACTGGGCATGGTGGCGCACTCTGTAATCCCAGCACTTGGGAGGCTGTAAACAGGAAGATCACTATAATTCCTATCTATGCAGTGAGAGCCTGTATACCCTGTAGACCCTGTCCTAAAAAAAACCCAAAAAAACCCAAAACAAAACCAAAAAAACCCCATAGTATAGTAAAGCAGTTTAAAAAAAAAAAAAAAGCATGCAAAAATGGCAAATACAATTAGCTCTAAACATGCTTACATAAAAACATCTATATATCTAATCCATATATCTATTTAGGAAAATGACTATCAAGAAACACCACAAATGCTAATGTTGGTAAGAACACGGGCAATTCATTTTAATAATGAGCATGTATTCTGTCATGATAAAATATAGTAGCAAGTAATAACAGTGTGTTTCTGCCTGAAGAATATAAATCACTCATCTTAACCTAGGTGTCAAGCTTTCCCATGCCCTTCTGCTGCTTATTCTCCTCCTGCTACTGCATTCTCCCTCTTTCTACAATGTTAAAACAACCAACTTGTAGTTTTCATAAGCAGCCATGATGACATGGTGCTTGTCATGGTTCCTAATGTCATTTCTATCTACAGCATCCCTTTCTCTTTATCTTTGATAGGTCAGAAAATGTTCTGGAGGAGCCAGGCATAGTGGCACACCTTTTAATCCCAGGTATTGTGAGGCTCAGGCAGAGGATTGTAACTTTGAGGTTAGCCTGGGCAACTTCATATCTTGTGTCAGAAAATCAAATCAAGAAATCTGGGGATGTCACTTGGTGTTCAATCCCAGTACTGGAAGGAGAGGAGAGGAGAGAAGAGAGGAGAGGGGAAGGGAGGGGAGGGGAGGGGAGGAGAGGGGAGGAGCGGAGAGGGGAGGAGAAGAGACAGAGAGACAGAGAGACAGAGAGACAGAGACAGAGAGAGGCAGAGACAGAGACAGAGATAGAAACAGAGACAAAGTGAGAGGAGAGGCAGAGAGAAGGAGAGAAGAGAAGGGAAGAGGTAATGTCTTGAAGATTGATAGGGCAGGTTGATATCATGTGGTTCAAAGCTCTACCCCAACTCGTATAGCGGTGACCACATAGCTGGCCTTTCTGGAGAGAAGCCTCGTATGGAATCATTCTGTTAGCACGTGCTCAGGCAGGGTCTCGGATCATAAGTAAAGTGACAAAGACACTTCTAACCACAGGTTATTCTGAAGGTTTCGAAGTTACATCCAGGAACCTGGGACAAAGACCAAACACATTTATGTTGTCCTAGCTCCGACACCAATTCCCCTTCCTCAGTGCACGCCAAGGCTAGCACTCAGATTCCATCTCTCCCTTGCACGCTGCAGCAATCCCTTGCACTGCTCATGATCTATTTCTTAAACTACAGTTTATCAGTACATATGCATAGACCAGAATATTTACGTTCCTTGTGGGGAGTTGGTTTCATGTACGTGATCCAGCTTAATTCTTTTTGTCATCCCCTTTCCCTTCTCCCCCTCTACCTATTTCTTGGTCCCCTTCCTTCTTTCAATATATGTTTGAAGTACATAATATTTACATTTCTTGTGTGGAGTCGGTACCTGTCACAATACATCCCAATTCCTGTTATTACAGTTAGTGACACACATACCCTGCTTCCCTATGCATTGCAATCCCTTTGAGGACAGAAAACATAACTTATTCAGCTTCCTGATACCCTCAGTGACAACACTGAGGCACTGGGATTTTTTAAATGAATTTAATTAGGAGACTTTATTTCTCAATAAGGCCTCTTCCCCTTTCAAATCAATGTTACAACCTCTTACTTGGATCCACTCATTCCAAGTTATATTGCAAGCACCAATGCAAGCCATCATCTTCATTTTCTTGAGAATACTGTGTGGGTGAAAAAAATATAAATCACAAAATATTGATGAACAAGTTAGATGTAAAGCATTTGAATGCTTTTACGTCCATGTAGCAGAAGCAGTTATTTCATTTTTTGTCTGAAGGGAACAGCTTCACAATAGTATGGTTTTCATTTCAGAGCTTTTTTTTTGAGCTTTGTTAATTCTCTAGTTTTGGGTAGCCTGTCACTTAAGTCTCTTGGATGAAGTCCTAGATTTTCTTGCAAAGAATTTGGTATTTTGAAAAAGATGTTCTATGCAGAGCGCACCCATTCTGCCACCATTGCTTTGTTTTCTTCATTGAAAATAAGCGATTGCTTCTGGAACGATAATAGACTAGAGCTTTGAGGAGTCTCCAGGGAAACCACATTCCCTATTCTCTTTATTATATGTGAGGTGAGTTGGAGCTGTAGGATTGCAGTGTGTGTTGGTGGAAAGCATGCTGGGGTAGAGTGGGGGCTTTGGTCCCTAGGTCTGCTGTGTAGCTTCATGATTTTAGGGCTCAGGGAACAAATACTTTTCAGGCTCCTATACTGCGCCATGTCCTGCACTAGCTTCTTAAGAGTATGTTATAGCCATGACAGATCCAAAAGCATATGATCTAGAGAGGATGATAAACAATAAAAATGATTACAGACAAAGAAATACACTTTAGAAGTGCAATTGGAACTTATAACCTGGACCTAACTTAAGCTTTTGGGTTGTGGAAGGTTTATGGATTCTAGACAAGTTTCTCTTTTGTCATCCCTTTCTCTATTTACAAAAGCATTCTAATTTACCCCAGTATATGCTTCCCTATGCTGCCTCCACCTAAGGGAGGCTGTACCACAAAAGCTGGTCAGAGGTTAAAAGTTGGCATGAACTTGCTTTTATTTCAATGTAAAGAAAACTTACAAATGCAAAGAGTAATGGAAAAGACACACGGAATGTCAAAGATACAGGTGAGTTGAAGGAAGGCTCCATCATGTGCCTCCCTGGTTCCTCATGAGCTATCCACAAGGGTGATTTTAACACAACTGGAATAAAATGATGACTGTTGCTAGGGTTTGGGTGGGAAGATGTCCCCCAATCCCTATTTATTACAGTCTTGGTCCCCCACTTACTACTATTGGAAGGTGATTGTCATGGCTTGTATCTAGATGACCCCCCCCCCAGCTTCATGGAGTCATAAGTGAGGCTTGTGAAGGTGGCTGGATCTAAGGTTTGTGGTGCTGGGATCAAGGATGCAACATTAGAATTGAGGGAATGAGCACTACCCTACCCCTCATCCACATCATGGATGAGATATAAGGGATAGAAAAGGCACGATACTTGTCACTGTTGCTTGCTGCCGTGTTGCCGCCTGCCTTCTGCCTGGCCTGCTTTCCCATGGACCTTTTTTCCTCTGTAATGTCCCCTTCCATATCACCATACCTTGGAGCCAGCCAGTTATGAACTGAGGCCTCTACAGACTGTGTGCCAAAATAAGCCTTTCTTCCTTTAACTTTGGGTGTCAGTTATTTCGCCTGAGCAACCAGAAAAGGTAGTCAAGACAATGGTAGAAATGTGAAGAGCTGGGGCCTATGGGGGGTCTGTGCATCACTGCGGGTAGAGGCAGGCAGGCGACAGTGGGATACCAGCTCACCTCTATGCTTCCCTTGCGATGAACGAGTTTGCCTGCCCGTGCTCTGCTTCCACGAGTCCCAAACAATGGAGCCAGCATGATTGATCGGGACCTGGTATTGGTTACTATAATGGAAAGCGAACTAACACATCTATCTACTCAGAAGAGCCAGTGAGGGTGATCCTCAACTTCATATGGAAAACAAAACAAGTGGAGAGTTCTTCAAGAGTTTAATGAGAGAAAATTTAAAAAAAAAAATGGAAATTTCTTTTTACCAAGTACAAAAGTAGTAAACTCTTAGTCTCAAAACTGTAAGCTACTAGTTCACGAACACATTGTCAGAACAGACTGGTGGGATATAATAATTGAGGAATTCATTACTATTTGTGGTGAAGCTGTGTGATAACAGGAAATCTCAAACACTAGTGGGTAGAGGCTGAATTATGTTGACCTTATGAAGAAGCATTTAGTTTTGCTATGAATTAAATTAGTGTTAAGTTGCAAGTGATGTGTCTGTTTATCCTCAACAATTTACATTCTATAATTTTTCTGTAATAATACTTTAGCATTACTATAGGATGATATATGTTGATGGTTTTTCACTGTGGTATTATTTTTAGAAGCCCAGACTTATGTCTGTAGTGCTATTTTAATGGAGATTGACTAAATAAAGTCTACCCAATGACTATAGCTGTAGAAAGGAATAAGTTACCATTGATCTACTAATTAAAAAGTCAACTCTAAGACATATTATTACATAAAGTTAGATATAGCAAGGTTTGTATTTGGTTATCAATTATTTTAAAGAGAAGAGAAAAGAAAAACATGGATTGCAGTTGACTCGTAGCCTTGAAGATTCTCTGAAACAAAATGTGTGTGTGTGTGTGCGCATGTGTGTGGGTGTGTGCGTGCGTGTGTGGGGGTGGACATGTGTGTGCACACACATGTGTAGTGGGGATACAGAGATTTAATGCTGCCTACAAATTTGAAATGTGAAATGAAACCAAAATTTAGACTGAAGAAGAAGCTATTTATTCAGGGTGTTTAAAGGAATTATGATGCTGGAAGGCACAGTGTCTGGTATCAGCTAGGCTGAATTGTGATGGAAGAAATAGGAGCCAAAGCTGCAAACAAAATTGTTGTTCACAAAGCATGATTGTTGGAAACAAAGGGTCAGTTGATGGGTACAAAGTCTACTGGTTATAGCTATTCAAAAGCCCCAAATATAGCAAAAATGGGCAAGCTTCCAGGATGATGTGCTTCCTGTTGTTTGCCCAACTTTCAAAAATACTAATTTGAGGGCCCGCCCCTTGGGTGACTCCTTAGCTGGACTTTGGGGATGCTGAGCCCAGGTGCAGCTGCCCTTTGATGTCAGTCCATGGTGTACATTCTGGTGCCACGTGAATAGATGAGAGTCACGTGACTGCACTAGCTGTTTACAAAGTGACAGAATCTGTGCCCAGGGGTACCAGAGCTTTTTTAAAAAGTGTGGACATGCCTTTTATCCTTGCTCCAACATTTGAATTTTTGATAAATTTAATTTCAAACTACGTATTTTCAGGCAAATTGGACCCTATCTTTCCAGAATCATTTTAGCTTCTATTTGGAAATTTTAGTCAATAACAGACCTATTTTTTTAGACCCTTGAATGCCCTGTGACATCAACTGCCAAGAGAAAAAACAGATTATCAGTGTGGTTAACTATGAATGTGCCCAATCCAGTTGGGGAAACTGAAAGAATGAGAACTACACTTGAAATGCAGGATGTAGCTTTGCCCATATGGATCCTAGTGGAGGTTTTTCCTGTAAGTACAGTGTTGACACATAATGCTAGAATGATACAGGGACCAAAACAAACCCAAGAACCTAAGCCCAATTTTTTGCCAGTAAATGCTCAAATGTTTTTGACACCAGGCTTATACGATATATATACATCTGCAGCAACAGACACTGGCTAAGTAGCTTCTAACTCGATTCAGACCCTGCTTACTTGTCAGATCTCATGGCTAAGGGGTCAGTCTCACAAGTCTTTCCTAGCTTCAAATGTACACATATCCACCTCTTTGGTTTGATTAATTTGCTGGGGTAGCTGACAGAACTCCGGAAGCACATCTACTTGTTTATTATAAAGGATATAGCAAAATACCAGATGAAGAGATGGACAGGGAATGGCTGGAGGAAAAGCGTGCAAGCTCCCATGGCCTCCCAGCAGGAACACCACACTCTCTTCTCAGAGCCTACACCTGTCCATTTACCTAGAAGCTCTCTGAACCCATTCCTTTATGATGGCCTTGTTATATCATTGCCCAACTTCATCTCCTGCCTCTCTCCTTTGCCCAGAGGTTGGGGAGCTGGGGCTAAGAGTATCCACCTTTTAATCTTACACTGATCTTTCTAGTGTCAGCTTCTGATTCTGAACTATTCAGGCATCTTGAGCCCATCAGTCAATGCATTCAAATACAAAAAAAGACACTCATTGCTCAGGAGAGTTCAAAGATTTCAGAAATTGTATGACATGAAACCGGAAGGAAGACTAAATATATATTTTGCAGTATCACACCCACACTGAGACTCTTCTACCATTTCTTTTCCTCATTTCCTGGGG
>NDGM010959219.1:0-14916 GCA_002564305.1 Octomys mimax | reverse complement strand
TTCTTTTCAACATGGTTTGGCTGGGCAGGGGGATGAGCAGTGAGCACTCACTCCTGCTGTCAACGGCGGCTTGGCTGACCCCGCACGCCCAAGTGCTCCCGGGTGCTGCTCACAAATCGCGTGACCTTCCAACAACCTGTTAACCTGTGATGGAACGGAGGAGAAGCAGCTGTTTTATTCATGAGCATGACACTTGCTCAGAAAACATCATAAAAATTTAATTGTGTTGCTTTCATCATCAATTTAAGCAATATTTCTTCAGTGGTTTCTTTTTTTGGGGGGGGAGATTTGTTCCCCAGCAAGATGAATAAAATATTACTTCCCAAGATTTATTTCTTTGGTACATTTTTCCAAACACCTTACAGCAACAAACTTTGTGTCAGCAAAACTGAAGAAACACAGAGCTGGCGAACACCCATTAGATCTGTGGAGATGAGGCTTGGACTTTAGCTTCACTCTCACTTTGCGAAAGTCTTAATTTAACATTTCTTTTTTTTTTTCAGTACTGGGGATTGAACTCAAGACCGTGCACTTGCCAGGCAGGCATTTATGCCACTGAGCTATCTCCCTGGCCGCTAATTTAACATTTCCAAGTTTCTGGGTTTTCATCTGTTAACGGAAACTATAGTCTTCCTTCTTAGAATAGTCCTGAGCAGTAGCATGTTTATAGTTCTTCATCAGAGAAAGCCATCAGAAGCAAAAGAAGGAGAACAGGAGTGTAACTGTCTCTGAAAGATGTTTAAATCATCCCAAATCTCAATTTTCATCTCGTTAAAATATTATTTTCTGTGTATTAAGCTATAAGCTCAAAGATCCTGCTGTCGCTATCAAGCAAGATTTGTTGCCATGCAGAGAGATTGGAACAGAGTTTAGAATGGGATCATAAAACAAAATTGAAATGGGAAAGAAAATCAGAAGTTGTTAATGGGACGACTCTGCGACTATTGCCATCCACCCAGTCAATTCGAAAGGCCTGACTTCAAACGTATTGGGGTTTTCAAACCACTCATGCCCTCTCCCCATATCAAACCTGAAAGTCGTAACTTGAGAGATAAATAAAATAAGCACGTCAATGAAGGCAACACACTCCTGAGCACGTCGCCACACCTTCAACGTTATGTTGCAATGCATTTATTTGCCCTGAAGACCTCTGTCTTTAATATTAGGATTCTCTCAAGACCTAAATGCTAGTCCAACCATAATAAAACTCGCTGGCAGCCATCTCAGACAACCCCATGAAGGGCCAGGTGGATTTCCTGATGACTTACTAGGGTAATCAGTAATGAATAACAGTTTCTCCTCTCTGAGGTTTAATGCCTATCTTAACCAAGAAAAAATAGCACTTGAGCAAAACATTTCAGTATGTATAATTTAATTGGTCCAGAATAATACTTGGATTCAAAGCCTTTGCTGAAGGATCAGGAATGTAGAGATGCTCTCTCTTCTAGATCCTAAAATTTCCATTAGGTACAGATAAACAAAAGTGGACCTTTTATTTGGTACAGAATCAAACCTGGGACCTTGCATTATTGCCAGGCAGAAAGATGGACTTTCTACTACTCATGAATATACCCAAACTTAGTAATTTAATAAGAAAATAATAATTCACAGTATTCAATCAATTACCAGAAATTTTAGTACTGAAGATCTATGTGGTTAATCATCTACTATGAGAAGTTCTTTGAGGTTAGGATAACCATGACAACCCCTCCTGTAGCTAAGATTTCCCATGATCCTCTAGCTAAGATTTCCCATGATCCTCTAGCTAAGATTTCCCATGATCTTCTCACCCCCCACTGGACACTAAAACCAATATCCTCTCTGTACTAATGCACTTTCCTTTTATTGTTGTTCTTGTTCTTATTGTTTGCCTCTGATTTCATGGTACAATAATGATTTTTTAAATGGATTACTTTTGTTTCTGCATAAATCCTTTTATGTTTTATTTGGTGGAGAAAAGAGTAAAATGAATATTAGAGAAGGAAGCACCCATGAGTGACACAACTTCACAATCAAATGTTAGGGCTTGGATGCAGACCTTGCAGTTAGGCTTACTACACCTTAATTCCTTCATTTGCAAATCAACCTACATTATCCAGAAAACATGTTATTTATTGAGATTGAGATTCTCAATGGAGATCACCTAGCAGAGTGTTTCTTGTGATAGAGACCCATAAATGTTATCTTTTTATCATTATGGAAAATAAGATGTTAATCCAAAATGCAACGTCCCTTGAGTGTCCTATCTTTCAAGAGTTTGAAATATTTATCAAGAATAATTCTGAGTAGAAAAGACTTTTTCCTAGCTTTAGAAAAAGAAAAGCAAACACATACTTATTAAACACAGGCCACGTTCTAAATACTGCCGGCATCTCATGTGTTATCTCACTTCATTCTCAAAACCATCCTTCACCTCATACATTGCAGGTATTCTGACTCCACAGAAAAGAAAATAAACTGAAGAGATCTTATAGCACTTTCACAAAACCACCCAGCTATTTGAGGCAAAGATGAGATTCTAATATATGTTGACCCAACTTCCAAATGCATGTGTTTTCATCATGTCAAAATTCTTCCAACATGCATGCATGCCTTGGACACCACCATTCATGTCAGATCAAGTAAATCAACACTCCTGGGGAGAAGCGAGATTAGCTCCAGTTATTATGAACCACGTACAGCAGCTGCTTAGCCGTACAAGCAAATACACAGCAATCAGCTGTCCTAACCACAGAAGGGTAAAGCGCTTGTCACACTAATTGTTACTAAGTCCATCACTTGTCTGATTTAATCATTCTGACCTTTACTGTTTACAAACATACCCTTTATAAGATCATGAAAACAGAGCATTTAAGAAGCCAGCTTTTGTCACATTTCTTTTTTACAAGGAGAAAATTTCCTAGGTCTCAACAGAGGCAGCAGTGTCCCTGAAGAAGGTAAAATGAGGCTGCCCGGCCCTGCTGCAAGGGCCCTTCTTAACTGTTACCTAGGGATGCACAGCTCAGGGCTTCCCACAGCTCTGTACTTTACAACCTGATGCCTCTATGGTCAACACTTTTCCTCTCTAAATGAGTGAAAACACTGCCGGACTACACTAGGCCCTCTCCACCCCTTTTCCACACTGCTGTCGCGCTGTTCTTAAGGGACTGTCACAGCTCTTCTCACTTTGCAGCATCGTTATTAATTCATAATCCTTCTCCTCCAAATAGCCAGTAGGCAACTTGATGGGAAGGCTTTATCTGTCGTGAGCATGTACTCCGTGGCTGCCTGCAAACCCCGTGGCCAGGCTGCACTGACACAGATGAGACACAGTCCTGGCCCTGGGGATGAGGTGGACAGCTGGAGGCAATGCACACACTGATGCACTGAAAGAGAAATCAGGATGGATAATCGGACCGCTCAGCCCAGAGGTGGGGGCAGACCTCCGCTTCAGTCTCAGTCATCCAGAGAAGATCTAGAAGTGAAGATTGAGCTATTCCCCGAGCATGTGCCACTCTACGACCACTGCAGAAAGTGGTGGACGGCGAACATTCAAGCAGTTACCTGGAGGGGCACGTGGAAGGAAGGTGAAAAGAAGACAGAGACGGTGCTGGGCTGGTGACTCCTTTCCACTTCCAACCAAAATTCCGAGTGTTCGTGAAACGGATCCCTTCACCACATTCCGTAAACAGCTCCCCATGCACCCCTTACAATTTGAAGGAAATGACCCTACTCTTTCTCTGTGTAAGAGCCCTGCAGGCCCTTTAATGTCATGATGCATATGCAAAATGACGTACTATGGTTCCCTCGAGGAACAAGAGAGGCTGCTGTGGCTCAAGGTGACCTATGCAGCCAGCCAGCACCTCCAAAGCTGGAGAAATTAGGGAATTGAGGTCACTTGACTTAACGTTTGGAAAAACTTCTTTGATTATGAAATTGAGAAAAGACTACAATAGATCAGTTGAAACTGAGGCCCCAAATGCAGGGTCCAGGCAAGAGACAGTGGTCCTCAGGCGAAGGAGGCAAGTCCACAGGGCAAACTCATAGTGATGCTGGATTTCAGATACATTAATACAAAGCTTTAGAACATGTTGAAGATCAGGCTCTAGCACGTGAGATAAGGAAGGGACAACTAATGTGTCTACTCAGACCAGCTGTGTGAACCCTGTGCAGGGAACACAGAGACTGACAACAGGCTTCTAGAAGGAGCAGCATTTGCATGTTACAGCAGGTGAACGTGACGGCAGGTGTCACAGGGCAAAGCAGCTGGATGGCCCCAGCTGGAGACGCAGCTGGGAGGGTTGTGAAAGACCCTCTCCCCATCAGAAGCCATCTGTACTGTTCCTCGAGTCAGGAACCACATCTTACCTTAACTGTCTAATGCTACAATGCCCTATATGACCTGGGAGCTTAGGAAGAACCCGTGGAACAAAGAGTGGGCAGGAGGGTGACCCACACTCTAAAGTGGGTCACCGGTCTCTAAAGATTGCTCTCTCTACTTCTCCCCTACAGCCCCATCATCTCTTGCCCAGACCACTTTCAGATTTCTGAATCCACTCTGCATCTTTCCACATTTAAACTTACCTTGCTCCGGAGGCTTTCTCGGCCTAGGGATTCCCCTTATTCCATCACTCCTATGCCTCCTGAAGACCTCCGCTAGATTCAAGCCCTAGTCCCAACCTGAATCTTCTCAGAGCAGTTACCACTGCTCAACCCACCTCATCCCCAGCTCCTGCTCTCTGACCTACGCGCATCTAAGACAGCACCTCTCCGAGCCCCCCCAGATCAGAGTGCTCATCTGTGTGCTCCCTAGGTTAGCAAGTACAGGACAGCAGAAACACTCTTATTTTATTCTTGCCCTCCTAGTTAGACACTTCCCAAAATTCTTTGCACTTATACCCCAAACTATACTTGGATTTGACTCATTTTTTATTTAAATTACTTGGGTTCAATTTAAATGATTTTTTCTAATTTTTATTATTTATGTGTGCATGTTTGCTAGATGTAATGGTACGTGGACATAATTCAGCTTAACTTTCTTATGTCCCCTCCATCAGCCCCCACTTCACCCACCTTTTGGTCCTCTTCCCATAGACAAAAAGTCTCCCTATTTTCTCTTAAAGCAAGCAGGAAAAAAAGTTCTACAGTTAAATACAAAAATACTTTCAAATTACTTTGTTTAGGGACAAATCTGAAGTCTAAAGTTATTTTTCAATGAATGTCCTACATTCAGGGATGAAAAGGCCTCCCTTCCATAACTGATTGTGTCTTTGCAGAATTAACACAGTGAAACTCTACCCCTCGCCATGCTAGCATCAGGGTGTGGGGCCTCTGGGTCGTGACTAGTTCATGCAACTGGAGGCCACATAGGCAAAGTGTGTCCCTGCGAAGAGATTCCACACAGCTCCCCCATCCTCCTGTGGCCATATGCAGACCACCCCCCAGAAGAGAGGCCTCACTAGAACCCAAACACGCTGGCACCGGGATCTGTGAGAAACGCATTGCTGGTTTATACACCAGCTAGTTTATGTTATTTGGTCACAGCAGCGCAAATCACCTAAGACAGTGTCCAAGAGCTACACCCCATCATGCAGGCCCGCTCCACACTCCCCTAAGTGCCTCGACACCTGCCATGCTGTGTGTCACTTCCTGCATGGGGGATTTTGCTGCACTAGCTCTCCACACCAATTAGAGCAGCCCTCCCCCCATTATTCCTGGACAATGCAAGCTTTCAGGCACTTCCATGACGAGACCTTCTCTGTCCTTCTGAGGAAAAGTCACACCTAAAACCCGCTTCATTTCTTAAATGCCTCCTATGTAACCTGTTTGACTACTTGTCTAAATCCTGTGCTTGACCCTCTTGACTTCCTTCTGACCTATGGTGCGAGTCCTTCTAGGACAGGGTTTGTGCCCAGTGATTTTCTGTATCACCAGGAATTAGTCCTGAGCTAGGAAAAGGAGACTTGCTGGGAGCTCTCCGTTGCTAAGATGAGATTCTCTGACTGGCTGTTGTTTCTGGAGATGGAGACTCGCAGCGCCCCGTCTCCCAGGCTGCGGAGAGCTCCCTTTCTATCACTGATCATAGATGGCTTGTCTTTTTAATTTTTCTGGCCTTCTCAATTACTGATTGTGTCAAGCTGCTGCATAACCAACCTGAATGGTGAACTCTTAGCAGTTACTATTTTAATGTAAGTGATCTTTTCATGGGCAGCTTTAGGTCGTATGTTTCCAAGGGACTAGTGCAAGATGGGAAATAAAGAGTGTTCCCTCCCGATGTCTGTTACGGAGTTCTATAGGTCCTCATTTTCTGATCTTACATATAAATACGCATGCACCCTAGAAGTAATTATCTAACTTCATTATGCTTAAAACCCAATACTTCCCAACACCGAGTGGGACAAACCCTGCCGATCTGACTGCCCACACCTTGTAGCTTCACAGATAAAGCTCTGCCTTCCCTCTGTATCTCCATTTATTCCTTGAAGGAAACGGCTCTCTAAATTAGAAAATCAACTCCGGATGTGGGCGACATAAAGGAAAGCATGAGTTAGGCACTTCAATGCCAAAATCTCTTCCTTGATCCTAAAATCAATCCATAAAACTAAAATAAAATTGGTTATTAAGCGCAGGTGAGACCGGAAATTTGTGCTCTAAAGCTCCCAGTCTGTAAGTGGACACATGGAAATACATTTTCCCCTATTAAATACGTGCCTCTCACTTACTAATATCTCCTCATTAAGCCCAAAGACAGGATTTCTCATCCACAAGACAGAGAAATTTAGATAGAGAATATTTGTACTGAAAACCCACCAGCTAGTTATTTACCATATTAAAAAGCACAAAGAAAACACCAGCACATAGAAAGCTATTCTAAAATACAGCTAGCCCTGGAGCCCTCTAAGGCTTGCTCAATTAAGCTCCCTACCTGTCACTCAGCACGCATTTGTGAAACAGATGAGCCATTAGTTCATCGATGTTAAAGTAGCTCCTGGGTGTGCCAACAGCAGTTCTGAGAAGCCCACGCCTGGAGGATAAACAGCCAGGGAAGAAACTGACATGAATTCGGTCGTATAAATGCTCACATATTCCCGAAAGTCATCTATTGCTATCTCTACTTTAAAAGGGATAAAAGCAAGGTTAATAAATGTGTTCATGTTGCCTCGAAAATTCAGAATTTGGATTAAACCCTGCTCTGTCTTTAAAGATGATGTTCTTTTAACCAAACCCATAGCTTCTGAGCTCTCCTCAGCTAAGCATGACTTCTCGGCTGCCCTCAGCTAAGCATGACTTAATGGGGCTTTGCGGGTATTATTTTCAATAATGATTCAAAATTCCAAGCAGATGGACATTCTGTGTATGCTACAAGTCACAAAGCCTCCTGTTAGGGATAGAGTAGGGGGCTGCTGTCCCAAGGCACTTCCAGGTGGATATAATAAACCAGGGCTTCAATATGAAATCAGTCACGCAATCGGTGCAATTTATACACAGGTGGCTTTCATGACTATAAGTTATTATACTTCACACACAAAGGATTTCAGGAGTTCACTGCTGGAGGTAAGAAGGTGACCAAGATGGACAGGGGGGTCTGAGGCCCGTGCTTAGCTCTTACCCAAGTCACAGCAAGACGGACACAACCAAAGCTCTCAAAACTTTTTTGTCTCTGTCCCCAGAGCTTACACATGCAGAACCCCAAATTGTTACCCCAGTCTTGGCTGAAACTGCAAAATGCAGAACATAGTTTTGTTGAATAAGCAAGTATCGTTCCTAACATAGAAGATTTCAGGTAGTTTCAATTTAACTCCGACAAGCACCATGTTTGGCTGCACAGACCATAAATGTGGTAGTTCAAATGGGTAGAGAGGAACAGATACAGTTCTGGAGAAGGGCAGAGGAAGATGGCCACAGGAAAACAGCCAGAGGACAATGAAAAATTCAGAAGCCCTGTGTGCTCTCTGCCCCCGAGAGTGGTATCAATTTTGTACACGCATGAGTGCTGAAGCAGCACAATAAATTCAGTGTAAGGAACTCTCATGGCATTGTTTATAGAGAGAAGGGAACAGCCAGGCCGAGTGCCCGCTGTGCTGCCCACACAACAGTTAACCCCTCCCAGTGGTCGGAGCGCCGAGGGCAGCAGCCGGGCAGCCTGGGCTTTAGGGCAGCTGGAGCCGGGTAAGGGTGAACGGCGCAGCTTGGAGGACGCGGCTCTGCAGCTCGCTGTTGTGTGGCCCGACCCGGGCAGGCAAGACAGCATCGCGGGTTGTTTGAGTCTCCAGCTGGTCCTTATTTTCATAAAATCGTCACCATTAGGAAATATTACATACGTGAGGGACTTCCCAAGTTCCAGGGAGCTCCCAGCCTGCACCTGAGGAGGAAGAATTAGGTACTTCAAACTGTTACGAGTGTATGAAAATTATAATGCACCGAGGAAACACGAGACTATTCTAATTGCCCACATAGTCTTCGCCTCTTCCCCGGGTAGAACTCTAAGCCAGATCTGGGATATTCCCGGAGAGATAACCCAGCATGTTGGGAAAGTAAAGTAGATTGATTGAAGTTACTAATCTCCCACGGAAAGTCACTCCCTCGCATGCAGACAGGAAAGGCCATAGGCGGCTCAGTCACGCTCGCAGAGCTGGCTTTTCCAAAGGGCTGGGCTATAACCATCCCTGTCCTGGATGTAACTCGATAACATCCAAAATACTCACCAGTTCAGGGCGTCCATGGCTACGTGTACTGCTTGAAACCTCGGAACGCCCGGCCCACGCAGCTCTTGGGGGTCGTGCATCCAGATACTTGCCCGTGTGAGGACGGGGAGGAAACGCTGACCTTCACATTTATTTTGGTCAATATCACCATCTCATTAAAGGTTTAGAGCATGGCTTGTCATCTGATGAAACGTGTATGTGACCTAGTCCTGAGACCCCATGGCGCAGCAGCTCCCTCACACAGCTTTTCCCTCAGCAGGAATCCATAAGTGCCCGCCCCATTGCATACCAGTAAACACCACACGATTTATGTGGCTCTAGGTGTCCGAGTTTCCTGGCATCTCTATCGACTTACTGTGAAGAGAACTGTCTGTCACCCTTCAGAAAAATTCTACTGCAATTAAGGTTAGTTTCTTTCAAGGACCAGCTAGATTTCCAACTTTAAGAGTAACAGTTAAATCTGGCATAAGATTTAACTTTATAAGTTAAATTAAGCAAAGGATAAAGCAAGCTACTCCAGCCAACATTTCTGTAGAGCTTGCTACTTTGTGAGGCTTAGAAGACTGCTAGCCTTGAACTATAAATTTAGCCTTAAACAGAAAACGATTATCTATCTTTAAAGTCCAGCTGCTTTTCTTTTAGAGAAAGTACATTTGGTAAAATATGGCCTATTTATAAATATTTAATAAGCTGGTTAAAAAATCTTGTAATGACTATTAAGATGTAATTTTAGGTAAGCACATATCATGTGATAGTCTTACTTTTAATTCTGGAGAAAAATAGCTCAGGAAATAAGTTTTGAGCAGCTGTCCAGTAAACAGGTACACGGGTGAGCAAAGGACTAAATCTCTTTGCATGTTTCCAAGTGACTCATAAGCAGCTACAGTGCAGACCAGGCCAATACGTTTTGTTGTTGCTGCTGCTGTTGTTGTTGTTGATAGAGGGGAGGAATTTGTATTTTTAAACAGGTGGGTGCTCATGGGCTGTCTTGCTGAAGTAATAATACTTGTATTAAAATCTGAAAGAGAGAGGAGATCCTAAGGGCGAGGGCTTCTGATTTACCGGGGAAACAGCAAGGAGCCAGTGTCCTTGGAGCAGGGTGACCGAGGGTAAGGTGAGTTCAAGCCTTTGTGGCGACTGTGCCAGAGGTGAAGGGTCCCGTCGGCTGGCAATTAAAGGTCCGTGCTTTCATTTTGAGCAGAGGCACGACCCTAATCAATTTGAACTTTCCAGAACAAAATGTCACACAAGGCTGGGTATGTGTTAAACAACAGAAACTTCCTTTCTCCTGCTTCTGGAGGCTAGAAGTTCCAGATCAGCTTTCTGGTATTGCCAGGTTCAAATGAGAGCACTTCCTAGCTTCTTAGAGGTGGTGGCCTCCCAGGCAGTGCTCACGTGGAGGGGAACCACAGTCTCTGGTGTCGCCCTTCTCCTTTTCCTCCCGTTCCTCTTCTTTCTCCTCCTCTGTTCCTTTGCTTGTGCTGAGAATTGACACCAAGCCTTCTCATATGCCAGCCAAATTCCTTGCTGTATCTGCTAATAAGGGGCTAATCTCACTGTGTGGACCCTACCCTCATAACCTCATTTAAACCTAATTATTATCTTTTCAAAAAACTGTATGTATTACAGGGTCTACAGGGTCTCACTGCACAGATTGGACTCGTAGTGATCCTCCTGTTCTCAGCCTCCCAAGCGCTGGGATTACAAGCGTGTCCCACCACACCCAGCCTCAGTTGCTGCCTCAGTGCACCCCCAGGGGCAGGACCAGCACGGCATGGGGATCAAACCCCAGTGCCCTGTGCTTACCTAAGCAGTCGCTTTAGTCTGCTGAGCTATCTGGCTGGCCCTTACAGCTAATTATCTTCCAAGGTGCCACTTCTGAACACCATCATAATGGGACTAGGGCCTCAGTATAGGAATGGGGAAGCCACTATTCAGTACAGTGCAAGCGTAATCTGCTGACTCAAAATTTTCAGAGAGCGCCCTGGCTGCCCCACATAGAAATAACTGTTGAGGGCATGGGAGAAAAGTCCAAAGCAGAGAGAGTCTGCTGCAGTAGTTCCGAAATATTGGTGCCTTTGCTGGGAGTACAGAAGGTGTTAAGAAGTGGGCAGATTCTACACGGATTTCAAAGAACCAACAAAGCATGCCACATCATCACAGGACTTCAAGGGAAGTTTTGATGTTGGTTTCTCTCAACTACAATTTAGAAGATTAAAACAGGACTGAAGAACTGAGTTTTTATGGCTTGCTTTTCTGTGCAGCTAGAATGAAATGAGGAAAAGGTCTTGGCTGCTTCTTCTTCTTCTTGTTCTTGGTTACTTGAAATTAACATAGTAAGGAAAATAATTTTTTATTTTCTAAACAAAGGAACTGTAACCAATATTTCTCTTCATGGTAAGTTGACAGGGATGCCAGAAAACTCAGAAGCCTGTAGCCACGTAAACTGTACGGTGTTTGATGGTGTACACATTCTCAATTTTAGCGTAGCCTCTCTGACCCCAACTGAAATTGAGACCGAGGTACTCGGATGCAAAACGCAAGCACAGGGAACGCTTACCCAGAGTCCCCGTTAGATGAGCACTGGACAGACAACCACAGCCCAGAGCCCCAGGGAAGCCACTCATCCAGAAAGACGAGAGCAAAAAGGCATTAGTATAATGGATGGGTCTGGTGGCCATTTAATAAAGAGAGCCTTTAGGGAAGTGAAAAATAATTTGTTTGATCTCAAAAGCTTGCCAAAGTGCAATAGATTAGAAATTCACTCCCCCATAGCAAAGACAGTTGGCTAATTCTGTCTCATAAGAAAGCTATTGAAAAACTAGAGACTAACACAACCTATAAAAAAGAGGAGCTTGCAAAAGGTGACAGACTGAGTCAGTGGTATCACTTTTTCCTTTTTCTTTTGCAGTACTGGGGATCGAACTCAGGACCTTGTGTTTGACAGGCAGGTGCTTATGCTGCTGAGCTACGGCCCCAGGCAAACTGAGTCAATGAGTCAATGGATAAAAGCTGAAAATTCAGGTTCCTCGTTTCCCCCTCGCAAACGCTGAAGTCCAAACAGCAGAAGTTGGCCTGATGGCTTCTACGTGCCCTTGACGTTTCACCTGTGCGCGGTGTCGGGAGTCCCCAGAGGTGTGCAGGTCTGATCTGTTCTGATCAGAGAGTCACAGGAAAGTGCTGCCTTCCTGTCTTTAAATCCATCCTGACATAAAACTAAAGTGCCTCTTTGTGAAGATACTTCTTTCGTTTAGGGTTGATCCCTAAAAGTCATCTGATGAAATACACACGCCTTCATTGAAAGAGGATGCACAATGACATCCACTAACCAAGTAAGTACCCTCCATGTCTCAAACTAACAGACGCACTGGCTGTGGAAGGAAGGGAGCACGGGTCGCGGGTATTTAAGGGGGACTAAGATGAAAAAATACTGAATGAGCTGGGGAAGCCTGCGGAGAGGGGGCTCCGCCTGGATCCTGCGGCTCTGGGAAGGAAGAAGGCTGTGTGCGGCCACAGAATTGAGGTGGAGCGGAGCCAAGGTGGAGCGGAGCTGAGGTGCAGCAGAGCTGAGGTGCAGCAGAGCTGAGGTGGAGCAGAGCTGAGGTGCAGCAGAGCTGGGGTGGAGCGGAGCTGAGGTGCAGCGGAGCTGGGGTGGAGCGGAGCTGAGGTGCGGTGGAGCTGAGGTGGAGCGGAGCTGAGGTGCAGCAGAGCTGAGGTGCGGCAGAGCTGAGATGCAGAGGAGCAGGCAAGCGGGAGAGGGAAGCTCTGGGTGAAGTGTGCCCGCTTCCATCTTTTCTGCTACGCATGTTTCCAGGTAGCTGTGTGGAAGCGGGGGATGAGGGCTGCCCAGATAGCTCAGCGGACTAAAGCACCTGCTTAGGCAGAGCGCAGCGGCCCAGGTTTGATCCCCGGGAGTGCCGTGTCACCCCGCGATGCGTCGATTACGACTGCGCATGGTGGTGCGCGCCTGTAATCCCAGCACTTGGGAGGCTGAAACCCGGAGAATCACTATGAGTCCGATCTACCTAGTGAGACCCTGTATATATGTTGGGGCTGAATTGGACAGATTCATTCATGTGAACCTTCAAAATCATTAATTTCATACTACAATTTTTTTGTTCTTACAATTTCAGCACAATGTATTTTCTGACAGATGAAATTATAAAAGGCTATTCTGTGCTTCACAGATTTCTCATGCAGAAAACACACGAAGCCCAGTCCACGCCTCTGTGACCTCTCCTTCCCTTGTGGAGACTTCCCTCTTTGGTGACTGGAAAACTCACTGCCTGCTGTCTCTTGAGTCAGGCTAATTCTTAAAATGATTCCATTATTTTTACCTTCTTTGGTTAAAATCATGGTAACTCCTTGACATCTCCCTCTTGGGGATAATGTTTGCTGCTGCTGGAAAATTGCTTACCCTAAGGAGACAAAACGTGAAAGCATCTCTAACCATCCACTGCTCCCCCTCATTATGAGACTCCATTACCCCATTTCATGTCCCGAGCACTCTTGTGACCATGAAGTCACATCACAGGGGACACCTCCTAAGGAACAGCCATGGAGTTCACTCCAGCACTTAGCAAGCACTTGGTTCAGGCTAGGCATTCCAGAAAGATTTTTGAAAGAATATAAATAAATAAATAAATAAAAAGACTCCATTACATTTTTAAAAATTAAGAGACTATTTCAACATTCTTTGTGCCTATAATTCTAATAAAAATCAAATATTATGGGGGCTGGAGATATAGCTCAGCAGCATAAGCATCTGCCTGGTAAGTACAAGGTCTCAAGTTTGATTCCTGGTACCGCAAAAGAATAAATAAATAAATAAAACAGAATATTAGGTAATGTTCAGAGGCAACTGCAGCTAGCTCTACATCTGTTGTCTGTCACGTACATTTCTGACCAAAAAAACCCTTCAGAGTACTGGAAAATCTATGTAAGACATTTTCAGGAAGGGAGTACTGCTTGATGCTTTATTTGAGATCAGCTGTTACTTAGGGAAAAGTGCTCTAAGTCCGGGATGTTAAGGGTCGCTCCCAAAGCAGCGGCCCTTCTTCTGTCTCCTTGGGCTGTCGCTTCCACAGGTACAGACCTCAGTCATTCATCCAAAAGTACACAGGTGGCTCAGTCAAATAAGCGCTTGCCTGGCAAACACAAGGGCCTGAGTTCAATCCCCGGTTCCGCCAAACAAAAAAAAAGTACATGGCTGTGCAGTCGCTGCTTTCATCTTGCATTCCAAAGAGACTGAGACTAACTCCAGGATATGCTCACTGTTGCTCTGGCAGATACCAGCTTGTACCATGCATGAGATATCCCCACCGTCTTCTGCCTGAAGGGCATTAGAGAAAAAGGGAGATGCACTTCTGAGTGAGTCCAGTCTAAGTGCCTGCACACTCAATATTTTACAGTTTCAAGGCACTGGGAATTGTGGGAGATCAATTATAAAAAAGAAAAACATCCGCCTACATTTCACCCGCACAGCTCGCCGCCCAAGTGGAATGGCTCAGCCAGCAAGGTCTCAGCACAGGCCTCAGCACCTGGCTATGCGGGCGCCTTCTGGTGTGGACAGCCTCGGGGTGGCCTTGCGCACAGCACAGCCTGGTCTGCTCGCTGGGAGAAGTGTCTGTGACCCCCACTGCCCCTGAACCACTCTCTAATGGAGCGATTTCACCTTCCACTGAGGGAAGCCGGAGCCATCATTTATGCTTCTTGGCTGTCACATTAATTATCAAAAACAAAGTCAAGTCGTTTGTTTTCTCTCAGAACTAACTTAATAGGCATACCACTCTAGTCGTTAGGGGGAAAGCAAAAGGCATAAAGAGATAATGCTTTTAAAAATAAAAAGGGCTCAGCTTTACCTAACAGAATGCAAAAATACTTACTTTTTTTTAAAGTGGAAAAATACCAAAAAACAGTAGTCAGAAGAATGATGTTAAGGTTACCTTGAGTGGTCAAAAATTAAATACTGATAAGTCATCAAAAAAGTTTAATGATTGCACGTTCTTTAAAGAGAAGATGTCTTCAAATAATCATTTTCATTTTATTACTCTGTGAGATCCCATAAGCCATAAACATAGACTGGAAGATGCGGAGAAGCAGGGGTGGGGGGGAGAGACAGACAGACAGACAGACAGACAGACAGACAGAAACAGAGAGACAGAGACAGAGAGAGACAGACAGAGATAGACAGACAGACAGAGACAGAGAGACAGAGACAGAGAGACAGAGA
>NDGM010959208.1:0-10705 GCA_002564305.1 Octomys mimax | reverse complement strand
GAGAGAGAGAGAGAGAGAGAGAGAGAGAGAGAGAGAGAGAGAACCTACTGGAGTTTTATTCCAGAGCTGTTTTTTAATTTTCTGAAAGAAATTTTGAGCAGGAGGAATGGAGGAAGACAATAGCATTCAGGATGATGCCTAATTTTCTGATTGGGGAAATTGCACAAGATGATAGATTTGTCTGGATACGTCAGTTGTTTCTGTAGATTGTAACTGAAGTCATGGAAGTGGATGATTGTTCAGGGTTACTATGTTGAAAGATGGGGCCATATCAGCGTCCCAAGGAGGAAGAGCAGTGTGCTTAAGAATACAACATCACAACATGTGAGGAAAGCAAAGTAGATGGCAGAGGTCTGATAGAGAGAGTAGAGAGAATCAAGAGGGTACAGGCCTGGGAAAGCCTGGGGAAAACATGTCAAGAAGAGTGTGGTTAGCAGGGCCTCATTCCCCCAAAGTGAGATAAATGTGCTCTGCTTACCAAGGAGGCTGCTGGACACTCATAAGGGCCAGACTCAGCATCATGGTGGAGGCAAAGACCATACAGCTGGGGACTGTGTTTTTGTTGTTGGTATCTGGGAGACATCCAGCGAATATGTGATAAATGGATAAAAGAATGAATTAATAATTGAAGGAGTGAAAGAAAAAAAAAAACCCTACTCCCTAGAATGACTTTTTCATTTTCCTTCACCCATCGTAGCTTCCTGGTGGGCCAAGATGGTGGAGTATATGAAGGCCTTGGCTGGTATACCCAAGGGTCTCACACCTATGGATACAATGATATTGCTCTGGGAATTGCCTTCATAGGCAACTTTGTAGGTAAGGAGAACCCCCAGGCCTTGACAGAGGGGTTCCGGGCACCAAATATTAGGAGGAATTCATAGGAAGCACAGGTAAAAGGCAGCTCTGGGGTGCTGCCACTGCTGGTGGAACACTTTAGTTTTAAAGTAGACTGTCAATACAGGATGACTGTCACTAGAAGACCCCTCAGGCAAAGCATTTATCCTTAATTCACCATTTGCAATCCCAACTATATCTAAGGCAAGTATGGGACAAAACAGGAAAAAATCTTCTGACACCTTCAATGTTTTATGAGTCAGCTGGCAAAGGCATATGCTTCGTTGGCAATGACCTGGGGCACACTCTGCCCACTGTGGCACAGTGGTGGATGATTCAGTGGGAGGGGGGTGTCATGCACCTACTGAAAAGTGGTGTGATCTTCTGAGGTTTTATTCCAGAGCCGTTTTTGACTTTCAGAAAGAAACTTTGAACAGGAGGAATAGAGAAAGACAGTAGCCTTGTCTTTCTCTTTTGTCCCTGATTGCCACAGGGACAGATTTCATGTAAATCTGTTGGCTGGGGTACTGGCAGTATGGAGTGGGATGAGGGAGGTGGGAGATGAAATCTATGTGCTTGTCCCTGCCCTAAACAAATAACTGTGACCTTAATGATTGACAGTAAGTATGTTTTGCAGAAAAGCCTCCAAACGCAGCTGCACTGAAGGCAGCCCAGGACTTGATCCAATGTGCTGTGCTCAAGGGGTACCTGGCCCCCAACTACCTGCTGCTGGGCCATAGTGATGTGGCTGACACTCTGTCCCCTGGATGGGCTTTGTACAGCATCATCAAGACGTGGCCTCACTTCAAGCACTGAGGGCAGCCTCCCTCCCCTCCCTCTGCAGCTTCTCTTCTTCCTACTGGAAGAAGTCCTGGCCTCTCACTTTGCCTCAACACCTGTGTCCCCCTCCTCTGCCAACCCCATCTGGTTCCCTTTTCCCAGGCTAGGATGAGAATGTCCCTTCCTGTTAACATCCTCCAGCATCCCCAGGTCCCCAGAGCTGGACATCCACAGCCTCTTTTCTCTTCACTTTTCTGTTCCCTGAGCACCTAGCTGCTCATTACGTGAGATGACAAGCTGGTTCCTGTCATGCTTAGCTTTCCCTATAGTCTGATTTTAACCTCATGTCCCTTCCACTGTGGTTGACTGCCAGTCCCCAGCCCTGGCCCCTCACCCAGACCGGGTTGCCCACCTCTCTTTTCTGCTCACACAATGACTTGTACAGATTTGCATGCTGCTCTTATTTAAAGCCTGTAATTGTCTATTCGCTCTCCTGGATTATAAGTTTCTCCAAGCAGTAGCTGATTTTTATTTATCTCCATGTCCTCAGTTCCTGAGCAGTGGAATTTAATAAGTTTTCTGAGATGTTTGTTGAAGAAATGGATGAATAAATGAATGAATTAGCCCTGGCTCCTACTTACTCAGCCAGTTCACTCCATCCTCTCCTCTTTGGGAAGTTCTTCAGGACAGGGCTCCATTCCACCTGCATCACATGTCCTCTTCCCTCACAACCCAAGCTTGGAGCTGGTTCTGGCACCTTTTCTGTCATGGGTGCTCTGTCTGCAGGCTCCTATGTCCCTGACCCTTTAGAGTGTCCTGAGGTAGGTACTGTGTGCACCATTCATGAGAACCAGGTCAGGGCAGTGTCCTCACAAGTTGCCCAGCACCTGCTGCCTACCTGTGCCTGGCCAGGCTGCACTGGGCACTGGGTAGTGCCAGGACCCAGCACCTTGGTACCTAGGATCCTCTTCCCCAGAGGACAGGCCCATCTTTTTAAATAGGGGTCAAATAGCACTGCTGTTCAATTGAGGTAAAGAAGCATGTTCGTTTCTGTTTTCACTGAGCTTGAGCTGAGAAAAAGGTAAGGAGAGAAGGAGCCAGAAACATGTGCTCCCCCCACCGCAGAGATTTCTTTACTTTCTTATTTATACAGTGTTTTTGCTGTGACAGTGTTTACCCTCTCACACAGGCTAGACTTTCGGAGACTCATGCTCTTTGTGTTTCACCAGGCTCCCTGTCTGGCTGGATTGCCTCTCCCCACTGTTGTTTTCCCTAAGGCATCCTGAGAGACAAAGGAGGGAAGGGCTGTTTTTTCTATGGGGCTAAACTGGCCTAGACAAGTTTGACACTTCTTCCTGATTTACACATCCAGCGGAACACTGTTCCAGAGCACTCGGGGTAGGATGTCTTTATAAGGGACAGTTGGTCCACACAGCGCTTCCTGTGGAGTAGGGGCTGGGCACACATCCCAAGGAGAGCTCCTTAGCAAGATGAACTCAATGGTCCCTCCTACAAGAGGTACTCAAAGGGATCAATGTGAGTTGCTCAGAAATGGTCTCATGAAAAAGCTGTCTGCTATGGCATTGAGAAGCAGGGCTTTTAAAAGAGGATTAATGCATTAATGTCGCTATGGTGAGGGTGGATTTGTTGTAACAGTGAGTCCAGCCATTTCCTGCATTCCCTCCCTCCCTCCCACTCCTGCGCATGCGTGCATGCTTACCTTTCCTTGGTCTTCCATATTCTGCTTTGGGGCGGCACAGCAAGAGAAACCTTCGCCAATGTGGGCTTCTCTGCCTCGCATCTCTCAGTCTCTAAACCAAAGAAATAAATTTAACCTATATAACTTAGTCTGAACTATTCTTTTCAAGCAGGACGAAAGACACTGAGACAACAGCTTTTGATAACTTGGGATTCCTTTTGATCTTCCAGAAGAGAGGATTTCTTCCCTTCACTTACACACCATTTCTAGGCCTCAGGGACTCATTGTCCTACTCTAACGCAGATCCTGGAGCAAGTATGCTTTGGAAAGGCTCTGGACTGCCTAGCTCAACCCACACACATGGAGGCCTCCTCACAACCACGGGATTCTAAAATTCTCAACCCTCTAGTGGCTTTCCCATCAGTGGTGAGATCTGCGCGAAGACGTGTTCTCCAGCACCAGTGTGCCTCACCACCCCTAGGCCTTTGTGATCTTCTCCCTGCGGTGGCTGCAGCCCTTGAAAGCACATGGCTGAGTTTCCCACCGCTGAGCTCTCCCAGTGGCCCACATGGGAACATTCTCTCTGAGGCACAGTTCTCCCTCTGCCTCTGCCAAGAGCCACCCCACCCACCACTGGCTTCCTGCCCCACTCCTCCTGCTCCCCCAGCCCAAGGAGCCCCAGGCAGGGTGCAGAGGTGATCTGCAAGAGCAGAATGAGTGGGGATGTCCTGTGCTGCCCCATGGGCTACAGGTCTGCATGGCCACAGCTGCTCTTTTCCTGCTGCTCTTTCATTCTAATGTGTTTTAGAGAAAGAACAAAGGAGGCAAACAGAACCCAAAAACCGACAGAAAATAAGCAAGCAGCCCATAGAGAAAGAAAGACCCAGGTCTCCTGGACTGTGTGAGAGAGAAGATTTCTAGAGATCATTGACAGGATGGTTCAATCCCCAGGGAACACACACACACCACACTCACCACCACCAGCAGCAACAACTCTGCAATTCTTCCTAATCTGTCTTACTTCTTTCTTGAAGACACTTTTATTAATCTTAAATATACAGTCTAAGTAAAATCAGAGCTCTCAGCTAGCACATACATTTAAAGGAGCCCATTGCATGCAGTTTGTCTCTGGGTCCTTCTTTATTTTATTTCATTTAATTTATTGTATTTGGTACAGGGTCTCACCAAACAGATTGGACTAATAGTGATGCTCCTGTTTCCAGCCTCCCCAGCTCTGGGATTTGCAGGTGTGTACCACCAAGCCTGAACTGTGTGGCTGACTCACCTTGCCTGGGGGCGGGGCCAGTATGGCATGTGGTACAGGAGATTGAACCCTGGTCTCTGTGCTTGCCTAAGCAGGTGCTTAGTCCACTGAGATATCTCGCTTGCCCTACCTCTGGGTCCTTTGGTAGTGAAATTCTTCCTAGCTGCCCTCTACTCATTTACAGTGGGATTATGCTAAGACCACCTAAGAAGAATGTTGTGAGGATTCTATGAATGAATACATTCAAGGATCTTAGAATTCATGCTTAGCATTCAGCCTTCATCCCACTGAAGTTATATGACATGTCCTAAGTAACACCACCAGCAGTGCTGTGGTTGTTGCTTTCTTATTCCTGTTTGGCTCTGGCAGGAACCACATATGTACCTTTGTGTGCACCAAACAGGGATGCCTGGGGAGTTTGATGCAGGCTGAGCCCAAGGCTTGGGAGGAGCAGGAGGAACCTGACACAGGTGTGCAGATCAGAGGCAGCCATGGAGAAAGGGAGGTCAGATCTCCTCTGGGCACTGGGACCATTGGGGTGAGAGGATACCCTTGCCTTGCTTTTTATGATTACAAGCTGGGAGAAAAAGACTCCAAAGTTTTCTTTGTTTCTAGAGTAGTGTGTACTAAGCAGGGTAAAGCCCCTTGTCATATAGAAGACTGAGCCCAAGGGAACAGATTACACAGTGAGTTAAGAAGGTAGGAGGGGTTCTGACTGATGCTCCTGTCAGTCGGCTGTTGGAAATCAAACAACACTCTCCTCTTCAACAAGGAAGAGTAAAATGCCTCATGACGCCACCCAGAGATTCTCTTGTCTATTTTCCAAAGAAGGAGCCATCATGGGCTCTCTATCTAGATGCCATCACCACATCCCATTTTTTAAACGGAAAAGTCCAGGAGGCAAAGAGCTGCAAGGGAAGCAGAGGCAGGGGATGAACTGAGCCTCAGAGGAAATGTCGCCATGTGGGCCACCGGGAGAGCACAGCAGTGAGGAACTCAGCCATGTACTTCCGAGGGCTGCAACCACCACAGTGAGAAGATCACCAAGGCCTGGGGGTGGCGGGGCACACTGCTGCCCACTCTCTCTTTCTTTTCCTCAAGCTATGTGGCTCTACCCCTAAGTCCTCCTCATTTTCTGCCAGCTTTTGTGCTCTGTGTGCCTCCTTTGTTCTTTCTCTAAAACACACAAGAATTACAGAGCAGTGGGAAAAGAGCAGTGGTGGCCAAGCAGACCTGTAGCCCATGGGGCGGCCCAGGACATCCCCACTCATTCTGCTCCTGCCATAACCTCTGCACCCTGCCTGGGGCTTCTTGGGCTGGGGGAGCAGGAGGAGAGAGGCAGGAGGCCAAGGGCATGTAGGGTGGCTCTTGGCAGGTATTTGGTTTCCAGAAACTTACAGCCAGGAAGAGAAAGTGCGATTCTGGCCCAGCAGGTTCTGCCAAGCACTGGCCTTCAATAGAGCTGAGCTCTGAAGGGAAGGGGTTATTAAGTGGGAGGAGAGGTGGGTAGATTTGGTGCTCCTGAGAGGTGTGGCTGGGGCCTTTTAGGGGACTTTCCATGGTAGGCTCCCTTTTGTGAGCCTTTTCGTAGGCTCCCTTTTGAAACAGCTGCAAGGCCTCCAAGAATGCTACAGTTGGTCTGTAGCATTGGAGGGTAGCTGGGGGATTTCCTACTTGCCTGCCGTGTCCAATACAGATCACTTCCTCTAAGCATCTGCTTCTAAAGGTTCTTCCATGCTGTTCTTCTTTGGTACCTTGTTCATCCACAGTCACTTATTTATGTTTTTCTCTCTGTGTGTGCCTTGCACGAGTCTCAGCATCTGGCTTTCCTACTAAACTCTGAGCAGCTGGGAACCAAACTTGCCTCTCTCGTGCTTTCTTGATGCTGGTGAACTTTTCAGACTTGCTGCATCTCCAGGTCTGGGAGATTCTCTGTTGGTATGCAAACAGCTAGAAGACAGCTGAAGAGGACAACAGAACAGAGTTCCAGCTCAGCCTTGGCGCGCACTCTGTGTGTGCCCTTAAGGGTTGCCTAGGAGCCAGTGGCAAGAGGCCAGGTCTGTTCTCACTCAGCTCCCCACTGGGTGGTAGTAGAAAAAGACCCAGTAGGCAAAGAGAAAAGAAGTAGTTGGAAACTGAATTGGGGCCAAAGGAAGGTGCAGAAGACTGCAGAGAAGATCTGCATACAGGACGACTGAGAGGGCTAAGAGCTGGCAACACTGGCTCCCCTTCTGCGTGCAGACTTTGTGCTAGGTACGTGCGATGGGTGAGTTCATTTAATCTCCAAGACAGGTTTATGGCATAAGAACTTCCATGCCTGCTTGACAGCTGAAGGGCTTAGGGGCATTAAGTCATTCCCTTCAGGGCACACATAGAGTGTGTGCCAAGGCTGAGCTGGAACCCTGGTCTGCTGTCCTCACCGTCTCTCTTCCAGCTGTTCACGTGCCTTTCACAAGTGTGAAAGGTAGCGGGCCAAATGCCCAAAGTCCTCTGTAACAGAGTTCACTGGAGCAATGGCTTCCATGGATCCAATAATATTCTTCAACTAATAAGGCGATGCAAGTGAAATCCTTATGGAAATAGTATAGTTCTGGGTTCATTTCATGGTAATAACAATAGCAGTAGCATCACCTGGGGCAACCATAGCACAATAATTTAAGACTACTTTTCCTGTCTGGCCATCACATCATGCCATCAGCCCCCACCTCATCACAGTTGCTATTTACCCACGTCTCATCCCACCACACACATCCTCACAAGCTTGTTTGTCAACCTGCATGCAGGACTCTGGTTTAATTTGATTTATATTAGCAGTGTTTCCCTGTGATTCAAATCTTTTGAAACCCTTTTGAATCTTGATTTTGTCTCCTTTATGACTCAGTGAGCACAGATATATCTTCAAATCCAGCATTATCATCCATCCATCCATCCATTCATCCATCCATCCATTCATCCATCTATCCATCCACCCACCCACCCATCCATTCATCTGACATCCACTTGTATTAGGCAAGGAGTCCTGGGCAATTTTATGTGAATCACCTGGTTGGCCCTCATGAGAATGCTGCTGTAACCAGGAGGTCACTCTCATTCCCATTTCACAGATGAATAGCAGACTCATTTTTGTGCCTGTTCATAGGTTAGAATGTGATCCTATTGCGTTGTGTGCTTTTTGCAGAGATCGCCCTCAAAGCTGACAGTAATCCATTAGCCATAAGCATTTATTTGTGTTTCTTACACCAGCCACAAAGACACTGATGAGTGCTATCTAGCTTCTAATCCCTGAAAAATCTATGTCTGTCTACTAGAAGGAGAGGAGAATTATAGCTGAAATGTAGGCATATGGTAGGGCATGCGTACACTCGTGTGTGTGTGTGTGTGTGTGTGTGTGTGTGTGTGTAGTGAACCAACACCACTGTTCATGACTATCAATTACTCTCTTCTCATTATTGAACTCCTACAGTCTTCATTTGCCACCAATATTCTGTAACATCCCAATCTGGAACTTATGTTACTGTTTTTTCCTAAAAGTCAGGCATATCTCTTAATTTTTTTTCTCTCTTAAGTTTTTACACACACGATGAATTTCATTTCTGGGTGTGTGCCCAACTTGCCCCAAGATAGTCCTTCAGGTCTTCCAGTGAACTTTGTGCACACCACCTTCTTAGTTAGCAGGAAGCATTGCATTCACGTAGGATGCCGAGTGTGACATGTTAGGATTTTTCTGACTGATTCACAATTTGTGGAAGGTAGACCGAGTTTTATGATCCTTAGACTTACATTTGAGGACATTAAAGATGTGTCACTACTCAAATCATAGAGAATCTTGGTTCTAATAAGGCCAAGGACATGTGTACAAGGTTCTTGATTTGCTATTCTGTCAAATTTAGGAAATAGAGGGTGTGGTAGGGCCCACTTTAGGAAGCTGAAGCAAAAGGATAGCCAAGGTTCAAACTTGATTCATATTAGCAGTGATTTCCTGTAATTCAAATCTTTTGAAACCCTTTTGAATCTTGATTTTGTCATCCTTTATGACTCAGTGAACACAGATATATCTTCAATTCCTGCATTATCATCCATCCGTCCGTCCATCCATCCATCCATCCATCCATCCATCCATCCACCCACTCATCCATTCATCTGACATCCACTTGTATTAGGCAAGGAGTTCTAGGCAATTTTATGTGAATCACCTGTTTAACCCTCATGAGAATGCTGGGTTTTCATGAGAATGTCAGCTTGGGTTATATAGTGAGTTCACAGCCAGCTTGGACTACCTATGAAGACCCTGCCTCAAAACAAGCAAACAAACAAGACCTGGGAAATAGTGAAATATTCTGAGCAGCTACTTAAAGGAAAAAGAAGAAATTACTATGATACTATACAAATCAGTTGAACAATAAAATACTAATTTATTCTCAAACAGAATAAATTCAGAGCAAGCAATATTGTCTGCCCTGAGGATGGTTTTCATTTGGAAATGGGGCTCAGGAGAATGAGGAAGGGAGGGGAGTCTGGCATGTGCTTTTCTGGCTCTTCTGTGAGGTCTCACATGCTAGGAGAATACTTCTCCTTCCACTTCTTTACCCACATTTAGAGCTACCCTTCAGTTTTTAGTTCAAAGGTCGTGTCTTCAGCTATTCATGAGCGTTTCTTTCAAAAACTTGCCCTTTCTCAGTGTTGCATCATTTGAAGATATATTTTAAGTTCTTTGGTTGTTTAACTTATATGTCCTTTCCTCACTAGACCTTAGCCCTGTGAAGTTGAGGCATTCCCAGGGGACCCCCATTTCCTGAGTGTTGGGGCACTCCTTTGTAGCAGTGGTTCAATAACTGCTTATAGAGTCAATAAATGTATAACAATGAGCGGAAACAGGGGATTTGGATATTTCCCAGCTAAGAGATGGTTTAGGGTCTAAAGGCTAGAGTGAAACCTCAACTCATAGCAGCAAAAGGAAGCAGTGCCGAAGGGAACTGCCATCCTGCTCTGGTCCAGTAGGTGGCACAAGGGGGCTGTCTCCTTGCCTGGCAGCCCTGGTCTGAGTGGAGCTGGAGCCTAGCAGGAGACAGCCTGAACCTACTAAGTGAGGAGATGGTCCTTGGCTGGTGTAGATGCAGTAAGACAAGGAGAGCAGCTGGTGGCGTAGACCTGCTGGGGCAGTCGCAGCAGGTACAACATCTACGTTTGGTGTTGAGCAAAGAGGTAGGGTGTGCTGAGACCCCATGTCAGGAGAGCCAAGCCCTTCCTGCAGGTTTGCCACCCAGTTCCTTCTTTGGACTAGTCTCCAGCTCTGTGTCCTTCCTGCTGTCATCGTCCTCAATGGTGGGATGGGAATGGTTCAGTTTCTGTTCCAGGCTTCCTCCCAAGCCTCTACTCTCAGAAGAGAAAATAGGAGATCTGGAGTATCTCTCCACTCCCTGGAACCTTGCATAGGCCCTTGAAGCCTATGTACACCAAAGCCTTCCATACACCCACCAAAAGAGGGATGAGCCCCTTCACTGTCAAGGGCCAAATAGCTCCTTCTCTTGATCCTGACCAGTTCAGCTTCCTCTGGTCCCCTTCTGAAAACTTGTCTCTTACTCCAACTCTTTTCTTTAATGCAAGGTTTAAATTTTAACCCGTTATTCATCTGTCCACTTTGTTATGTCATAGTCATCCAGTGAAAGAGGGGCTAGGAAATCCTTGATATTCCCTTAAAAACTGCTCCAACCGGCTGAGAAGTTCAAGCCTAGCTGGTGCAACCTGACAATTGAGGCAAAGTGAGACCTTGTCTTAAAAAAAGAGAGGTCTGGGGATGTAGCTTCACATCATGTGAAGGCCCTGAATTCAATTTCTAGTACTGCAAATAAGTGAGCAAACAACAACAAAGCAAAACTAAATGAACAAATCTATGAAAGCTCCTCAAAATTTGCTCTAGGCCAGAAAATGGTAGTTATACTCTAGGAACTCAAGACAAAATCTCTAGGGTCACTATTGGCTTCTTCATACCAGTACCTTCATTGGGCTGGCTCTACCTTTTTTTTTGTTTTCTAGTGTTTTTTTTTTTACATGGATAGAAATACTCATTTATTTTTTCCCATAATTTTATTGAGAAATAAATAGCAATGAAACAGTTTCAAATCAAATTG
>NDGM010959205.1:0-13370 GCA_002564305.1 Octomys mimax | reverse complement strand
CTCAGACCCTTGTGCTTGCCAGGGAAGCACTTATTCCACTGAGCCATCTCCCCAGCCCCCAGAATTAAAATAATTCTAACAATGTAGTTTATCAGAGTGGAAAAAGCCATGGGATAAAATAATATTACTTGCCTTGATCTCAAAACAAGGGAAAGCTACATCTAAACTTTGTGTTGGTCTTGAATTGAATACGAGTATGAGCACTTTTATTTGTGTAATACTTTTATGAACTTCCCATAAACTGACATACTTACATGTTACAACTTATACCGCATGAAGTTAGACTTTATATTCATGGTATCACCATAAAAATTTGACTCCACTTCATTCTTTAGTGTACTCTACCTGCTGTCTCATCTGCTGACAACAACTGAGTATGACCTTTTGGCTCTAGCTAGACTTTACCTCTTTGCTATAACAATATCACTTTCCAAATACCTAAGGAAACATACTAAGACATGGTACAAATCGTCTTGAATCGTGAAATAAGTCACAAAGTTGCACAGGATACTGTCACAGTTTTAAGGAAAAATGAGTCAAAAAACTAAGACACAAAGTTCTATGATGAGGTAAAATTCACACAGTTCATAATTAGTACACCCTGTGATTGATCTTCAAATGAAGAGGTCACCATATATTAAATCAGTGCTTAAGATGTCATTTTCAGAAAGATACTAGGTTTATTTGAATTGTTTGGTTTAGGTTTGAAATGTAACTCTTTTCTTTAATAGTTAAGGGCATACAATCATACTGCAGATGTTTTCCAGAGGAAAGAGGCCAATGGAATCCCTAGTAAAAAGGAACCAGAAAATGGACCAGCTCATTAAATTTTCTTGTTTATATGAAAGCATAAGGTAAGACCTAGTTACTGGGATTAATATAAGGATAAAGATTAGTAAATCGCAAAAATGAGTGCTAGATAAAACATATTTGAACAAATACTGCCGTCACTACCAGGGTGGCATCCACAGTGAGAGGGATGAGTCCTCCTTCTAGAGCATGTTGGTGATAGCAGGACAGTAGTAAGGAGAACTCATAAATGTGTTGGACCCTTTTATCCTATGGGGAAAAAAGGGCAGACTTGCATAGGCAGCATTTTGATGAGACTATGGAGCAAAATACAGAAAAAAGAAAGTGATGATGGAGAGACATGTGTGAGAGTTTATTTCCTTTAAAAAAGAAAAAGATGGGAGAAGAAGGAGATACTGAAAGGGAGATTCAAATGGAAGCATCATAATGATTGAATCACTGAGAGGTTGGGAAGGCCAGAATAGGCCTCCAAGGGAAGATTCTGGAAGTTTTCCAGCTCTCTCCTTTTCTCTAGCCATCAAGTGATGGAGATTTGTGGAACATGACACCTGGCTGCCCTGCATTATGGATCTGAATGAAGAGACAAAAGAGAGAGCTAATTGTTTCCCATGTATTCAAGTTTAATTCAGTGCACTTTTAATTAGGACTCTGGTGGGACTGAAAATCAGTTACTTTTGCACTGGCAGCACCTGACAGCAGGTGACTGTGCAGGAGACAGGGATTATTATGAAAGTCACTAAGGTCACATTGGCATCAACTAAGCAGTCACACAAAGTCCTGGAAATGCCATGCCTGGTATCAAAAAGGGACCCACTCAGGATCAAAAACACTCTGCAGGCTGTGAAACATTGGAGCATAGCCAGAGTGTGAAAGGCAGATCGGCTCAGACCTGCCGAAGAGGTTCACAAGTACAACAATCGCTGAGATAGCGAGGAGCTCACATTAACTCTGTGTGTGTGTGTGTGTGTGTGTGTGTGTGTGTGTGTGTGTGTGTAGTGAAGGACCACAGGGCCTTATACCACAACCTCCATGTTTAGCACTTGCAGTTACCCTTCCTAATTCACATCCATTTTTAAATATGAAAGCTTGAGTCATGCTAGCTTCCTCACTTTATGAGGCTACTTAAGTAGGAGTCAAACTTTATGCAAAGTCATTCCCAAGTTCAGATCTTATTTATAGTCCATCCAAAACCCAATTCCAATCCCTCCCACATTCTATGATTTCTGGTTTTCATAGCAATCTCTGTAATACATTTTCACTTTCACAAAGAAACTGGGTGCTTTGTTACATATGTATTGTATCTATAGTTTTGTAATAATAAAATGTATTTATTTTCTTGACTCTAATTTTTGCTTCTACTTTCCAAGTATTTGCACAGCACTTCCATGTGCATGCTATCTATGGAGTGTATGTTTCAAAGCCACCACAGGGTAATTAACAAAGCTCTTGTCTGGGGGATAGGAACCTTCAACATGTGTTATGTAACAGATGCAAGGAACGCCTATGGGAAACACCTTGTCATAACATTTTTCCTAACATTTAAATGGATTCCTTCAATATAAATCAACATGTACTGATATGGAGTAAATTACTAAAATTAATTATACATTTCCCACTATTACTCATCTACTTACATTAGTGAGGCTGTGTCCGTGAAGAAATTTGGGTAGCTAGTAGAGATTGTTTTTATTTTTGCCACGTTTTTCACTTCAAAAGAAAAGTAATCTTACATGCAAAACCTAAAGGAAAACTAAATTTGATGCTTTAGTTGAGTAGGAAGGTCACTGGGTCAGAATCCTTCTAGTGACACATCTGTCTTTTTGTACCTTTCAAAAGTTTGAATGCTTTTCTATAAGCAAGAAGAATGCAGTCCAAATGATTCCTCTCTGAAGAACAACTGGAAATCTAGCTAAACTTCTTGTCATTGCAGACATGATTGCAGCAACTTCCTAATGTGATTCCCTGTTTTTACCCTTGCATCTGCTTAACATAATCTGATTACAGAACAGCAACTAAGATACTTAATATCTCTGTAAAACAGAACAGGTAAAAAAGGCAAAAAATAAAAGTACAGGTATTTTAATGAATAACTATAATGCAAACACTCTGCACATCATAACAAGGACAGAAACACAAAGCTGTGATCTATCTGAGAAGCATCTATACCGGTTGGGCTCTCTAGTTCACGTTGCTCTTTCTTTCATGAGCCACTACTGTCTTAGTTCTCATAACAATCCCTGCATAATATTTCTGAAAAGTTTACTTTGTAGCTGGACATTCTTAGTTGTTCTTGCCCATATATTTATTTGTGCTCATTAAATATCTTTTAATCTTTAGGAACTACTTACTTCATCCTTTTTCTTTTTCTTATAATTAATACATTGAGTACCCTGGGGCACCTAATTTGCAAAAGAGCTATGGTTTATTGCATCATTGTGCTGCAAGCCAACAAATTCTTTCCACCTGAAAAGTGGGAGATGGACCTAGAGTAAGTTTCCTTCCATTATGCATTGGCATATTTCAAAACCTATTGCTCTATATTTACTTATTGCCGTATTTTTCAGCAATTCCAATTGATACTCATTTTGAAATGCAACTGTCATGTTTCCTGACACTAGAAATCTTCTTATGAATTACACTTGGAACTATGTGGCATGTCATTAGGACTTCCATTAATCACTTTTCCGATATTGAATAATAGCATGTTCTAGGATCAACTCAAACATTCCCATACTTGGTGGTAACTGTTATACAAGAAGTCTTCCTGTTCCTTAGCTTTTATAAAATAGCATTTCAAGATTTCAAGACTAGAATCTGTGCACTGTTTGTCTCTATCATTCTTTGTTTACTTATTGGTAATAGACCAATAATTAGGAGAAAGAATAATAATAAAAGACTAGATAAATTTTTTGGAATCAACTAAAAGAAAAAAAGTATAGACATATGTGAAGGCATAGAGATAGAAATTGAGAATGGAAGGATACGCACTATTCTAATTTTTTCAGATCAAATTTCAAACTGAAAATCTGTTTTCTTCTTGTTTAAAGGTTCTAGAATATAATGCCTGTGTTAGTCTTTACACAGCAACAGTCTGGTTCCAGGATGACGTGGGATTAAATAATGGAATTAAAGTAGATCATACATTTTCATTTGGTCTATTTCACATTATCTAAACAAGTTTTGGGAGGTGGAGCTGGCAAAAGAACCCAGGCACATGCTAGACAAGCACTGTCAAGCCCTTTATGCCCAAACTATAGAGACTTATAACCTCATACCCAAAATAACTTCACCAGTAACACCAGCACTCAAAGAAGGAGGCAAGGATGAGTTTGAACTGCATTTCTCTTCACAATATCTGCACTTGTGCTCTCATTATTTGAGTATGCCGCTCTTGCGTACTACACTTCATGCTTTAAATCTCAAATATTTGAGCTCTGTGAACGGAGCTATGAGTTTTCTCCTGTATGCTAGTCTTATTTGGATGTATTTAGAGTTCCATAGTAGTGATTGTCCTGTTGCCATGGCTTTTTCTTCCTTCATCCCTCTTACATGTGTTTCTACTTACCTTGAACATTTGTCACTGCTTATTAAGTGATTGACCTTTCTTTAGCTTCTTTATTTTCATCCTTTATTTTAAGGGGTTCTCTACCATATTTATTGATTTTTATGTTTCTTCTGGCCAAGATTTCATAAATTAAATTTACTTGCTTTTCTTTTGATTTTTCTCCATTTTATCAACATTTTTTTGCCTTTTTTAAATTTTGTTTTTATGTATTTGGTACAGGGTCTCACCACACAGCTCTGATTCATAGTGATCCTCCTGTTTTCAGCCTCCCCAGTCCTGGGATACCAGGCATGTGCCACCACACCTGGATTTATTCACTGGCTCAGCATGCCCAAGGGTGCAGCCGTTGAGGCATTTAGTGCCAGGAATTGAACTCTCTGATCCTTGCACTTGCTTAAACAGTAGCTTAGGCCATTGAGGTTTCTCAACGGCCCTTAATTTTGTCTTTTGCCTTCCTTCCTTCCTTCCTTCCTTCCTTCCTGTTTTCCTTTCTCTGTCTTTTTGAGACAGGGTGTTGAGTTTAGTTCAGGAAGGCTTTAGATTCAATTGATAGCCCAGGCTGACTTGAAACTCAAAACTCATTTGGTCCCTGTGTCTCACACACCTGAATGCTGGGGTTATGGTGTGTGTCACCCTCCTCATATTCTTATATTTTTTCTAATTCTGATGTTTCCATCTATTTGAAATCTTGTATCCTTTATAAATCTTTTTATATATCATTGTTTGCCATGTAAAGTTTTGCTTTGTTCTGTGTGTGCATCATTTGGAAAATTTTTCATAGTCTAAAGGAATGTTACTAGGCCAAGTGTGGTGGTGCCCACCCGTCACCCCAGCACTCAAGAGGCTGAGGCAGGAAATTCATTGTGAATTCAAGAATAGCGTAAGGGTCCAGCCAATTAGCTCAGTGGATTAAAGCACCTGCAAACAAGCGCAGGGACCCAGAGGTTTGATGCCCAGGGCCTGCTGTGCTGGCCCCAACCCCAGGGTGTATTGAGATAGCAATTGAAGGATTTCTTTTCTCTGAATGCCTTCAGGGAAGGTTTGGGTGGCTTGAGTTGTGGGGATTGAACCACCGCAACCTGAGCCTGACTGCTTTGTTGAAACAGCCACTTAAAGAACTGAGCTAAGGGGTAGGCTCCCTGAGATAGCAATTGAGACTGGGCATGGTGGCACATGCCTATAATCCCACCTCTTGGGAGGCTGTAATCAGGCAGATCACTGAGTCTGCTCTAGTAGTGGGACCATGAACACACTGTAGACCCTTCCCTAAAAAATACAAAAAAGAAAAACAAAACAAGAACAGCCTGGGCTCCAAAATGAGTCCAAGGCCAGCCTGAAATGTATAGTAAGACCTTGTCTCAGCAGCATCAAAGATGAGAGTTATTGTCCTTCTTTTCTTCTAGTACCATCTTGTGGGATTTAGCCTGAATGCTTTTCTGTGTTTTATTTATTTAAATGTAATTTTCCAGGACTTTTAAAGGTGATGTTATTTAAAACAGTGTTTGTAATTCATCTGAGCTCTCTCAACTCTTTTAAATTTTATATCACAATGACTCCTTTCTGAAATTTTCTGGTTCTATTTCCCAGTCCAGCTTTCATTTAAATCTCCCTTGCTTTGTGTCTATCGTTTCTATTCGGTGCAAATTTCATCTCATTTTCAACATTGCCCATTGTGTTCTAGAAGGGAGCCCTGCTTGAATGCGGATTGCCTGCTGTAGATTCTAGTCCTGCTCTTAGAACCCTTGCTCTCGTTCGGCTTGTGTCCTTCCACCTGCTCCTCTCAAGCTGATCTTCTAGTTTCTAATAATTATCAGTAGAAAAACAAGGGCTTTGCTTTTCAGTTCCTCCCGTGTGTCCTGTCTACAAATGTTAATGATATTCAGTTCTATGGATGCTGGACATTTGCCTACAGTTTGGACTTTCTGAAAATATCTTATCATCTTAACTTGCGTGGAATTATTTTGTGTGTGTGGTTTTGGTTTTCCTATGCAGTTACACTGTTTTAGGTGGAGACTGGGGGATGATAGGTACTATTTCACTATACCTAACTTCTCAGAATCCCCCCAAATGATTTCTATGTAAATATATCATCTTGTCTCCTAATATAGCCCTACATTCTCTCATCTTCTTTATAATGCAATTAAAAGTTACTAATTTATAAGTTATTTTAACAGATGTTAATAGCTATGCTTCCAACCTTGTCTATTTTGCTTTTATTTGCTCTTCATGAATAGGTTCCAAGACTTTCTCCTTTGAACTCTGCATTTTCTCTGTGTGTTCTTACTTCTGATTGTCATATATCTGTCTCTTACATTTCATTTCAATTTCTTCTTCAGTGTGCTCTTCTCTGAAAAGTTGCACTGATATAAACAATCTAAAGGAGACACTAGCAAGACGTCATCCCATAGATTAATGAGATTAACTGTTTACTCAGCAGTGATAACAAATATTGTTGTGGTTTTGTTTTCATTAACTCAAGAGGCAGCATACTGTAGTTTGAAAACCAAATCTGGCTAGCCACCTGTTTTAATAAATAAACCTTCATGGGAACATAGTCATTTATTTAAATATTGTCTATGGTTACTTTTGCAGAATAATGGTAGAGCTGAGTATTTGCTCCAGAGACCATATGTCCCTCAATACATAAAATATTTACTACCTGGCCATATACAGGGGAAATGAAGTTTCAAACTTCCCATTATTTCTTTATTTTCCCCTCAAATAAGAATATATACTCAATGGTAACTTGAGTCCTTTCATTACTTTGAGTAGCTCTTTTACTACCTTGTGTTCATCATAAAGATTAGAGCTGAGCATATGGCAAGAGATATCTAAATATTTGTGCATGAATTAATCCCGGTTTTTCATCATCAGCATGCATTTCAGGCTATCGTGTGTAACTTTGTATAGATAAACAGGATTTTAATGATAATCATATTCAGTTTCCCAATCCAATAGCCAGATGATAAAATTAAGGTAAGACTCTCAAAGGGAATGATATGAAAGGAAAGGTATTGGGGAATTTTAGTTTTCAAACAATTAGTGAATATACAAATGCATAATTATTTGAAAGTCCACCCTCTCTAGAGCTAAGATGTATAGATTTGAAACTCAGTTTTACTGCTGACTGGATGCATATGTTTGTGATAGTGACTTCATTCATCACTGTCTCCATTTGTTAATCTGTAAAATAACAACAATAACTAGAATGAGTATTAAATAAAAAGTGATGTATTCATAATAAAGGCTCCAAGTGATGGGAGTGAAAAGACTGATGTTGAAGAGGATGACAAAAATTATGATGATGGAAAGCAAGAGAGAACGAGGTGAAGGAAAGGAGGAGAACAAAAGAGGGAGAAGAGAGAATAATGTCATTGGTGATAATGAACTTACTGAGCTCATACCATGGTGTGGCGATGGATACTGCGATCTGCGGTGTTCACATTTGGAATAATTTCATCCCTACAGCAGCCACTTTAGAAAGGCACATTATTACCCATATAATGTATGAGGATTCTACATCTAGTATAAGGTCAAATTATTTTATGAAGAGCATATTTAAGGAGTATATCCAGATCTATGCCCATGACCTATGTAGCTCTCCATTTTCAAATTGGAATGTCCTACTAAAGATATACCTACTGCTTGCTTAAAAGGTGGAATTCATCTATGTTTGCCTGTAGGAGCCTTTCACCTCTCTTTGGTAAGTATGCTTTACTCCATTTCATACATTTTTCATCTTCATATTGCTCTAGGTTCTGACACCACCCTTACCTCCTTTTCAAAAAAAAACCCATATTCATTCTCCAGACAATGTTCAGCTCTCAGAAGAAATCAGTCGGAGACACTGATTCACACTGAGGTGATCACAATAGAGCCTTTTCACATGCTGTTCATTGTCTTCTCCAAAATCAGCTTTTATTTGTTTGGATTTTGTAATTTCAAATATGTTGGCGTAATAAAGATATCAATCCGGTGTCTGGAGCTAGCAATTTAGTTGCTTTGTGATGAGAACAATGTTTGCTGCTGTGAGGAAGGCAAAGCTGGAGCCTCTCGACTCTCAACTCTCCCGGCGCCTTCCTCATCTCTCACGGAGTGGGAAAAGTCCTTCAGTAATAAGGGTAGTGGTCCTTACAGCAGAGCTGTTTGACAGAGTACCAATAATAGTAGTAATAGAAAAACCAAACACATTCAAGTTGGACTGTGAAGGTGCCCGAAGTGAGCGATGGATGTCCCAACATTATCTAATTCATGCTTCACATCAAATCTATCTTACAGATAGGAGCAGGCGATTTAAGTCTAATTAAATGACTTTCTCGAGCTCACAACATTATTAGATCTCAGAGGCCAGCTCTGTATTAAATTTTGTTCGATGATAATCTTTCTTGTAATCACTGTGCAATACCTCAAGAATTTTTCATGCAGAAAGAACTCATATGAGGAGTAGATAATGTATCCCAATTTGCAGATGGAAGTGTAGAGATCAATCAGGAGTGAGTGCTTTCTTCACTGCTCATTAACATACTGATATCTGTTTTATAATATATTCCCAAATAGAATACACCATAGGATGTCTGCCTTTACAGACTCCACCAAGAACTATTTTCCATTCATAAATACATGGAGACACACACAGACACTCTTACCTTTACGTCACTGACCAAATATGTTTCAATGTGTGCTGGTAAATGGTTATGCAGGAAGAATCCTGATATGTGGCATTTTCTAATTTCTCCATTTTAATATTCCCATGATGGTTGATTACAATCAGTACGATGATTGTGCTCTCTGTTTGTGTAAATTGGTTCAAGCAATACACGTTCTCCTTGCTCTCTATATGCACACATTTCTTCAAATCACAGACAGTGTTGTGAAAATCTATGAATCTCAGGATGCAGGTTAGATCTAGATAATAATACCCTAAACCCTGTTGAAATGAATACATCATTAGTAAATACAGAATAATCTGGCTATAAAAGAGTATTTGGGATCTGAATTTCCTATTTCCTGGAAACTCTGTCATTTTAATTTCAATGGGAATATTAGTATTTATACCTTCTACAGACTGCATGCTTATGCTCCTTCAAAATTTTCTGAATAGAAAGGTTAACTGCTATTGTGAATAAAGTGTGAAATCATACCTATATGAAATAATTAATGACAAATATGGTCATATAAGTTATGAAAATTTTCTTATCAGAGACACCGGTGACTGATTTTCTCCTCTTGTCTGCCTCTGCTTCTTTCTTTCTCTTTCTGTCTGTCTGTCTCTGTCCCTCTCTCTTTGTACACTTAGCCTCAATCCTCTGGCCACTTCATTTGAAGGCAAAGTAAAATGTGCTCCTATACAAGGAAGGAAGAGAACTCGTACCAGAAACAGAATTTACTCATGCCTTGGTCATGGACTCCTACTGTTCAGAACTTTGAAAATATAAATATCTACTTTTAAGACACACAGTATACTGGTTATGGCAACTTTACAACAGAAATACCACACTCAGTGGGATCACGATGTGATTTAAACAGTTCTCTTTGCGCCTAAGAACCACAAGTTAAAGAAGTGAATGAGCTAAAATATTTATAAAATGCCTTATTGATTTAATTTTCATAGTCTTGTGTTTCTAGCATTTCCACTTGCACTTCCTAGTTGTAGTCTCAGGAAGGGTTAGACATTAATCACAGATACTCCAGGCTGTCTTGAATGTGAATACTGACCCACTAGTTATTAAGTTTAAAGTATTACATAGGGAGAAATATTTATAAGTGAAAAAAATTCAAAAGGGACTATAGTATCTAGTTTCTGATAAGAAATAGTGGAGTTGGGATTTTCCACCATTAGAGCAGACCTAGCTCAGAGAAAGCATAGAACTGTGTGGAATAACTTGTGAGTTCACAATTTATGTGTTGAAGAACATGACTACACTTTTCAAAGTTAGGTGGTTGTTTATCATTATTAGTCTCAAATAGCTATGAATTATCAATGAGCAAAATGTTGGTAAGTAGTTAGCCTAAACTGATGGTGGACTAGGAGGCAGAAGTGCTATGACATAGTCTGAATTCATTGCAAAATAATTCAGTGAACTTGGATAAGCAATTTCCATTTTGTAGGTCTTGATTTCACTATAATTCACTAATTCTACATAAATCCAATGAGCCAGATTAGATGCCCTTTAATCTGTCAAAGAGACTTACACAATTTCAGCTAGGTAATGATAAGCATGGGGATTTTTTTTCAGTGTTAACATGAGACAGTCGCCATGATCATAGAATAACAGAGATGATTTGTTCCATAAATTATAACATATTAACACGTCTGTCCTCTAGTTAATCTTACATTGGGCCTTGGCTTACTACAAATTGGCCGATCTATTTAAAGAATCTATATCTTTAGGCATTTTCCTTGCCTGAAGTCCTATAATGAATAGGTACCCTCCTGATTGTATAAAAATTACTAAATATGTCGGAAATCAAGATAACTTTTCAATGACATGATCAAGCACCACTAAACAACCTTTTCTTATTTCATGATAAAAACCAATTTATAAACTGTCTAGATTATTTTGTGGTTGTTATGTCTATTTCTTGAGCGTTTTAAATAATGAAGATAAGAATTCTCTTTATTCCTGAACTCAGCCAGGATAAATACTCATTTCACATTTATAAATAAAATAAATGAATCATCTTATGCTGTTAATTTGACTGTTCCAAACAGCCACATGATATCTATAATTTTAAAGATGAGAATATATGAGATGAAAGCCACCAGAGAATCTTGCAGCACTTTTTGTGAAATTCAAACAAGGTGGCAACATACAATAATTTTTAAAACTGTGGATGTATGTAATCTGTGTGCTGTGCCTCTATAGATTTTCATCTGCAACTGTTATTCTCTTCCTTTTTGTTCTACATTAACCTGGCTTCACAATGGTCAGAATTTAGTACCTAAACATAGCTTGAAACACTTATTGCAATACTGAACAAGTAAATATTAAAATCTCAATATCCTGAAGCATCACATTTAAAACATTTTTATCACAGTGGAATAGTTAAAATAATCATGTTCTTGTGAAATGTAAATCCAATAATGAAATCTATGTAACCAGCACTAAGAGTTGAATCAAAACACCATAAACAGATAGCATGAGAAACTTACTTCAATTGTTCTTTGATTCAAAATTGAGTCTGTGCTGCAATGTGTAAACTGCCATTGTAAGTGTGTTCTACACAACTTTTAGAGGTTTTTTGGTCAATGAAGAAAATAAAATGTAATTTTATGACACTTATTCAGAATTAGGATTTTTCATTGCGTACTTTGTTTCCAGACATTGAAGCTGGTACTTTTCTAGATGTGAGGCTATTCAATCTATGCTTTCTACATACTGATGCCATGTGTGGTATGACTCTCCAAGTTCCCAGAGGGAAAGATGATGCGAGGATGGAGAGACAAAGATAAGGGTCAGAATACAGAAAGGTGAGGTCAGGTGCAGCGCTCTCTCTGAGTGGGAGGAAAGGAACCGCTCAACTGCCCCAGCTAGATCATTTATATACGCTTCAGGTTTATGTCACATGACACCCTGCGGCCCAGAAACCTGTTTTCATGGCTGCCTCTGGGCTCCTCCCTTTCCTAGAGCTGGAATGGCTTGATCATGTGGCTCACCTTAGGTTCTGCTTGTTCTCAAGACTGGCACTATGCCAGTGATCAATCTCCAGCTTCAGACATGTGATCAATCTCCAGCTTCACCTCCTCCCTACATATTAATATATACCAGATTTTGACAATGGTGGGAAAAAGATATATCTTTTTTTAATTGTGGTTCAGTTATTTATTTATTTATTGATTGATTGATTGATTGGCAGAACTGGGGATTGAACTCAGGCCCTTGCACTTGGTAGGGAAGCACTTATTCTATTAAGCCATCTGCCCGGCTCTGTGTTTAAGTCTTTAATTAGAGTTATGTTCTTGTCTCATTAATTTATATACTAAATTATTAAAAGAATTAGTGCAAACCATTTCTCTCTAATTTCCTAAAGCAATTATTTCCAGGAGGTCACTGAATCCCTTTACTTCTCTTGAGTTTTATGATTGTGGCCATTTTCATGAAGTTTTTCTGAACATCCTTGAAATTATGTAGAGCACCATACATTGATAGGATGATCAGGAACAGTAAGCTTTGCTAAGGTTTTTCATGTTGCCCAGTTAACTTGAGAATAAATCCTTTCTGAAATCACTTTGTTATCTCAAAATTTAACAGCTTGGGTGACCAACTGTGGTCTTCAAACTGAGTAGCAAACAGATTTTCAAAATTATCTTTAAAATATAGAATTTACTAAGTGTAATAATCCTGGATGCCTATGTTAGCCAGATATTCTACCAGATAGAATAAGGATATTAATGTATACTGAAGATATGTAAATAAAGTCTGTAGTATAGTTTATAGCAATGTGCATTAGTTAATGTCCTAGTTTTCTCAAATATACTAATTAGTGTTATATAAAATACTAAGGTTAGAGAAAGCAAGGACAAAGAAAATAGGGAGCTCCTTGAACAAGTCATTTGTCAGTCTAAAGTTATGATATTTGTCAATCTAAAGTTATGACAAAATAAGCTTACTTAGAAATGTTGGATTACATTTATAGATCATAATGAACATGAAGTCTGTAAGTCTATTGTAAAAGATATATATTACACACCCAAATATAGGACTTTGAAACTTGATGGGTCATTTTCCCACTAAGAAAAACAATATTAATCAATGAATCACCTGAATTAAGATTTAAAAATATTGATCCCAATGGATATTAATACTAGTCTTGTATTGAAATTATCAAAGGAAAATTTTCAAACTCCAGATTCTAAAGTTCTTTTCTTTTTTTTTTTTTTTTGGTCTTTTTTTCCCATAATTTTATTGAGAAACAACTAGCAATGAGACATTTTCAAACCAAATTGGTAGGACAGTTTCAATCATTAACACATTGCATACATTCTTCCTAGTGC
>NDGM010959203.1:0-13494 GCA_002564305.1 Octomys mimax | reverse complement strand
ATTTCAGCAGTGCTGTTTCATCTACCTACAGGCCCTTTTCTCTACTCTTAGCATGGCTAGCTCCTGCTTGTCTTTCCATCAGTCTATTACTTCTTTAAGGTCCTGGATTTAGATTGGAGCCTTTCCTTGACTACTGGATCTAAATCTATAGCCACTGTTAAACTTTCTTATTGTTATGTTCAATTTCTTTAACAGTGCTTTGACAATTTGCAGTTATGGCATGTTGTGTATTTTTCACTATGCTTTTATGCAGACCCCTTAGGACTATCAATTTCATTAGGCAGCCTCCATGTTTATTTTGGTCATCACATTACTTCTTGTGTCCTAGGTGACCATAATGACCATGGTACATGAACAGCTGTGCATGTCAATGAATGAATGAGCAAATATTCGCATCTACAACAGGGAGGTAGAGCATGTGATTGACTTCGCCATAGTCACTTTCAGGTCTTCCACATTTGTGCAAATACTGTTCATATTTTTCCAGGCTTTCAGATATCTGTTGGAACAAAGGAACAAAGTCCCATTTTGGCTAAGAGAAGCACCATGGAGCTCTCAGCAAAAAGAGGTGAAAAGCCTAGGAAAATTGGCTGGAAGAGAACAGTCTAGATTTTCTCAGTGTCTGATTTTTTAAATTTCCCTGACACAATCTCCAGCTATAGCAAAAAGGTAGTGGCCTCTTTCCCCAGCTGGACCTTCCTGACCTGAAGAAGTGAGATGAGTGGGAAGGAAGGCACAACATGGGAGGAAAAGGGAAGTGAAGACAAAGAGGAGCTATGAAGATGGCAACAAATCCAGCAGGCCTGGGGAGAGTGAGTCGTATTAGTTGTCAGTGAATTAAATCTACTTGTAATGTGGAAGAAAATCTCAAGCTCAAGCTCAAGCTATAAGGGACTTATAGCTTATGGGAGGTCTTGTGGGAGAAATGGATCAGCTAAAACTTTTTTTTTTTGCATATTTCAACATGCCTGTTAAGGTAGACAGTTGGAACATCCATCCTATAACTTCTTGTATCATAGAAGAAAGGTTTCTCAGTGAAGATATTTCATATTCATGACATTCAAAGCTGGGTTTTGGTTTTGCTAATGATAGCTCACATCAAAGCCATAGTATCTCTAATTAGATTCTGAAACTCTTTTCTACTTAAGAATGACTAGGTATTAGGAATTCCAAAGGCAGGTATCTACCTAGGTTTGACTAGAAGGTGGGAAGAGTATGGGAAGGGAAAGACAGAGGACGGTTAACAGGTGCAGAGAAGCTGTCAGATGGGAGGAATTACTTACAGGTGTGTTCAACCTATGGCTTGTAGGCTGTGTGCCTTCTTTTTAAAAAATGCTATAATTAAAATATTTTTAAAAGGAAGTTTTGTTACTTACAAACATTAGTTATAGCATATATTTTATATGTGATATGACAATTTCTCTTTGTTTTGTGTAGCCCAGGTAAGTCAAAATGTGAACAAGGCCATAAGATATGAGGATAACTATGGTAGACAATATTAAATTGAATATTTCAAAAACAGCTACATACTAGATAGGATTCTGAATTCACAAAGAGATGGTAAATGTGTAGGTGACAGATATGGCAGTTACCCCATATGGATAATCATACATTGTATACATGCACTAAAATGTCAGTACATTTTGTACCCTATATGCCTGTAGCATTAGGTGTCAAAGATAAAAGGCTGGGGATGCAGCTTGGTGGTAGAATCTTGCCTAGCATGTGCGAGGCTCTGTGTTCCATCCCTAGCACTACAAAAGTGTGATTGGTAGCCAAATTTTTTGTTACTTTCACTTTGACTGGCTCCATTCCTCCTCCTACTCTGTAACATTAAGTCTCAAAGTCTCAGGAGCCTTTTTACCGTTCCTCCTTATAATGGCAAAAGTAACTTAGAGTTCGATGCTCAGAGCCTTTCCTTCTGTAGATATATGTATATGGCCTAGGATATATAGTATATGGCCCAGGATAGGTCATCTAAAGCCACTGATGTTAGGGTCGGCCAGATAGCTCAGTGGATTAAAATGCCTACTTAGGCAGAGCACAGTGGCGGGGTTGGATCCCTGGTGTGCTGTGCCGGCCTTGCCCCCGGGGTGCACTGAGATAGTGACTGAGACTGGGTGTGGTGATGCGTGCCTGTAATCCCAGTGCTTAGGAGGCTAAAAACAGGAGGATCGCTACAAGTCTGATCTGTGCAGTGAGACCCTGTAGACCCTGTACTAAATATATAAAAAATAAAGTCACTAATGTTTTCCAAATTATTTCATACCTCAGATCTCTTCATGGAGGTCCAAATCCATGTTATCTTTTAATATCTTATCTATCTTGATCTGTCTCCCTGGATACCTGAAATTCAACATGCCTAAGTCTGGCTCACCACCTTTGCTTAGTTCCTACCTTCTTTTTTACTGCCTAAATGAGATTACCACTTACTAACTCACTCAGGTTAGAAATCCAATTCTCTTCTTTCTGCTTCTTGAATCAGCAAGTCCTACCCTCTTAGCCACTTCTTGTGCCTTTTCATCCTTCTCCTGCTACCACTGGATAATTAAGGTACTTGTTATTGGCTATCTATTTAATGCAACAGTCTTTTTCCTGTTTTTTTTTTTCACATCCTTAAAGCTGCCATAGCATTCAGTGGTTGTGCATCACTCTTAGGACAAAGCTCAACCTTTGATTGCCATATAAGACCTCTTCTTCCTCCTTTAATCTCTTGCAATATTGTGCTTCAGCTACAGAAAACTGCCTTCAGGGATTCCAAAGCATCACCCTACCCTACATTCTTCTATTATATGGTACTTGCATTGTATATTTTGTTTTCTTTTATTCTCTTACTTCCAACTTGAACCCCTATCTGTGCTCCAAGAAGTGCTCACTGACTTCACAGGTGAAGTACAATATCTTCCGCTAAGCTCTAGCAGCATCTACACATGGCCTTGTAATTACTGGCTTTGTCTCTCCATTCAATTATGAGCTCCATGGAAGAAGAGGAAGGTTGTGCCCCCTTGTTTGTAAATTACCAACACCTAGAGTAGTGTCTGACACATAACAGATTCTAAAACATACTGGCTGAATAATTACTACCAATAATAACAATAATTTAAATTTAAGCATACGATTTATTTTTGTGTTTAAGTCCAGAAGCAAAAGGTATGATAACATTTCTTTCAGTATGTTCAATATGAAAAATATATTCTTTTTGGTGTGCATCTGTCATGGTTTTCTGTAGTAACTGACAGAAACAAGCAAAAGGAGAATTGTTTTATTACAGTCAACAACCAAGAAAGTCACATAACAGTATGTAATATCTTGTTTTAATTAAAATTTCCAATCTGAAAGATGTAGCTTCTAGAGATTAGTTCTAAAATTCTGCCACTATCACAAAATTTCCTTAAATTCCATATGTCAGCCAAGGTAACAGGTACAGGATGCGACCCATAAAATCTTATAGTGTCTCCAAACTCTTTGGAATGGCGGGCATGATTTTAGTAGAATATGCTTACCTAGATGATTGTTCGCACAGAGCAGTTTTAATCCAGGATAACAGTGATACTCTACTCTTCTGAGGCTTTTATTTTTTCTAAGAAAAGAGTTAAATAATCAATATACTGTCCTATCACATGAAAGTGATGATAATATTATTATCTGCAGTGTCAAATGTCACAGATGGAGAAACTGAGGCTTTTAAATAAAATGGCTATGATCAAAGAATGAGTCCAAACATTATTTCTGTTTCTATAAATCTTCCCCTGAGAACAACTGAAGTTTTGTTAATGGCATGTCAAGAATCTAACCATGAAGCAGTTATAGTTTCATTCATTGCCTCTGGAGTACTTGCTCTTCTTGAACTGTGCGTGCGTGGTGCCCTCCGCAGTACTTGGTAGGCAGCTCAGCAGCCAGGCCCTGCTGGAACTGCACAGGCCAAGTCTAGGGTCATGTGTGCACTCTGCTCCTGCTTGAGGTGCTGTGTAGAGCCTGACACACATAAATACTCAGAAGCACAAAGCCATTTGCTTTGTGATGGAAAGATTCCTGACATTTTTCAGCATAGGTAGTGCCTAAGAGCTCAGGGCAAATCAACGGTATCTGAACTAGAACTGGCCTCAGGAGACAAACTCATCCTGGTTTCACTTATTAAATCCTCTGCCACCATGGGAAAGCTCCTATATTTGTTAAATGTAGGCTTGGGGAAATCTGTAAAGACACAGAGTCCTTATTCAGGTTTCATACTCTGTTGGGCCCTTAACTCCTGTGCTTTACTTGGGTGATGAAAATAATAGCACTTGTAGGACTGATTGCCTATAACAGATTGCATAATAGACTACAAAGGGGTTTTATATCAGACAGACTACTCACAATCTACCACTCAAGCTTCAAAATGTATGCCTCAACTTCTTTCCTTATTTCATAAAATACACACATACTCACAGATCAACTTCTTAGCCAGTTAAGAATAGTTGGTAAGAACAACAGCAAAGTACCCCTTTCACATATACTTTTCATTTACAACAACAACAAAATAAGGCAAGTCTAGCATAGAACAATCAGATTCTTTGTTGGCCTCTCTGAAATATGAGCAATCAAGAATAAGCGCTGGCTCCAGGCCAGCCACAAAGTTCTGTTTGCTGGTCTTGAAGAAGCTGAGTCTAGGGCCTTTGCACTTGTTCCTCCTTCTACCTAAACTCTCTCTCCCTAGATGGCCACATGATTTGACCCTTCTCTTTCTTCTGCTCCCTGCCACTCAACAAGATCTTCCCAGACCATCATGTCAGACTTAGGATTTATTCCCTATCATTATAACTTTCTTTCCTTGCTTCATTCTACCCAAAGCATGTTTTACTCTCTGAACAATAGTTTGTCCCATCACCACAAAAATATAAGATCTGCAAGGAAAGAAACATTGTCTTTTTTATTTCTTGTTGTAATTCTATTACCCAGAAAATGTCTAGCATGTGACAGGTGTTCAAGGAATACTAAGTGAATTAATACATAAATAAATGCCTTTCGTTGTAATTTACTCTCCACATATTGTATAATGTAATGTGCCAAACTGGTATATAAACAAGTGCCAAGTGATACTGTGTAAACAAATACTTAAAACACCACCTCTCTTCTCATGAACCCTGACATGTGATGGTCCAGCTAAGTCTGGTTTGATTATCTCCATAAACCATTTAATTTTCTCCACTTCTCTTTGACATAGCTTCTGGGCAGCTAAACTTGTGACGATCAAGACTGAAGTTACTGCTGGATGACAATGCCAATCCTTAGTTTTGTGAATTTGATTAAACTTTCCCTACCCCAAACAGAGTCAGTTCAGTGGATACCTGGGGTACCTTCTACCCAAACACTGGATGCAATCACAAAATACAAATAAAGGGTTACCTGTATGGGACACCAGGTTGAATTAGGGCAGTGATTACAGACTGCTCACTAAGCCAAGAATGACAGCAGAAGGAGGAATGGCATCATGGAACTGCTCTGGGCAAATTCTGGCCCTGGACACATATCATTCAGGATTCTGGAGGGGCTCTGTGTGGGCAGATGAGGGCCACTTAAAAGGAGCTGGTAGACACTGCCTTGAAGGTCTGGGATGATAAAAGACAGACATTCTGTTTAGCAAACGGTATCCTTCCTGGTTAGAATAAAAACAACTTTTGTTTCCCCACACTGCAAGTGAAACACTTTAAATGAACTTGACCTTTGAGAATCATCAGGCAGATAACTTGAAAGGTCTTTTGGTAGAATATGTGACACAACCAAAGAAGCTTTAAGACTCAGCTTGTGGTATAGAAAACTTATCACTGTGGAGCTTTCATCTTATTTTTCTTTTTAAATTACAGTCCTGCTTTATATTTAATGGCTGTATCTTCAGCTATGTTTAACTAGTGGATTCTGTTGTTAGTTTTACTACAGTGGTGGTGCTCTTCTGACTTAATATGCATTAAATGATTTGGATAAAGCTAGAGTTATCACACTAATCTACCTTTAGGAATAAAGTAAAGGGAGGAGAAGTAAATATAATAAAAGATCTCCAAAATTCTAATAAATGGCTGGAGCAAGGCGGAATAATATGTCCAATATAAAAACCAATATTTTATTTCAGGATAAACATTAAACTCTGTAATATTTTGCCTCCACCAAAAATTATTAAAAGGTTCCTGTCACATGATTTATATGTTCGTTTACTTCATAAGACTGTATTTACTGATAGTCTTCAATGATATATATTAAGCTCACAAACAGGCAGGGACAATGTCTACTTAGTGCTCTGCTGAATACCTGGTATCTATGCCTAGCAAGACACAGGTACTCAGAATATATTTATTGAATAAGAAAAATATATGAATGAATAAGATATTGAAAAATGGGGAAAAACTTGAATAATCCAAGTGTTGAAAAAATAGGATTTTTAGGGCCAACAAGACAGCTCAGAAGGCTAAGTACCCTGGTACCACATGCTGCATAGGCCCTGCCCTGGGTGCGCTGAGCCAGCTACCAAGACTGATCATGGTGGTTTACGCCTGTAATCCCAGTGCTGGAGAAACTAAAAGCAGGAGGATCACTATAAGTCTGAGCTATGTAGTGAGACCCTATACCAAATATATTTTAAAAATTATGATTTTTTGTTGAATATCAACTCAATATTAGTCAACAATGCTTAGATTATAGAAGCTAATATAGATTTCTAGGACATGGAATGGGAATCTACTGCCTGATTTCTCCCAGAGAGTTATCCTTATTCTCCGCATTCCAACTGAGGAGGAATGTGTGCTAGGCTGGCTTTGTCTTCTTCATATGTTGAAGTCTTAACCTCAGTACTCAGAATGTGACTGCCTTGGAGATGGGGCCACTAAGAACATAAGCAAGTTAGCATCAAGTCATCAGGGTAAACTCTAATCCATTATACCTGAAATCCTTACAAGAGGAGGAGATTAGGACAGTGACACAAGCAGAGAGACAACCTTGTGAAGACACAGGGAGAGTAGCCATCTATAAGCCAAAGAGGGAGACCTTAGAAGACACCAACCCTGCCAACACACTCATCTTGGACTTTCATCATCCAGAGCTGTGAGAAATAAATGTCTGATGTTGAAGTCACAGTCTGTACTACTGTTACTGCACTGTTAGAAACCTAGTATATAATTTGCTTACTTATTGAATTTATTACCTATTGTCTGACAATCCTGAATTACTTTAAGCTCCATAAGATCAGGCATATTAGAAGTTGATCAGAAAATATGCTCAGTAGGTTAATTTCCTTTTGGGGTAATGAGTTTCCTGTCACAGGGGTATATTTAAGCAGAAGTGCACATATCCATTATGAGTGTGTCATTGAGAAGTCTCTTATAGACTGTACATGGTCAGTTAGGCTTCTTCAAGGTCTTTTTCTATTCATCTAATTTTACTTTGACTAATGAATGAAATAGATATTCCTCATAGAAAAGGCCCACATTAAAATATTTGCTCTCTTCTGAAGATTCTGATTGAAGTATCAGGGCCATACATACCTATATTTTGTATTTCTTCAATCTGAATATACTATTTACCCATATTCCTCCTAATGCAAGAGAAAATAAATTGTAAGTACCATTTATTATAAATTATCTTAAAAGTCAGTTATTTTCATTTTTTAAAATAATGGAGATAGACATTCTTCTGGTTTCAGTTTGGTTTCTTGTATCTGTTTAATTGAGATCATTAGCTCCAAGAGCAAAAGACTGTGGAGTCTTAATAAATGTCTAATGATGAATAATTAATGACATTGAAAATTATCATCATCTTCTTATACTCCAAAGAGGAGCAGCAGATGGTGAATTCTGGCTGTGCCTATTTCTAGCTGTGCCTGTGGCTGCCCATAGATCTTAAAAGAAGCCAGCATTCAAAGAACAGAGTGAAACTCACAGGATGCTCATGAATTTTCCTGTTGTTATTCCAAAGGTTTTTGGCACTGATTCTGTGCCAGTAGATGAGTCTGTATATTTTGTCACAGCAACCCAGTTTTTAAAAAAATCATCAGAAGATCTTAGAGATTAAAAAAAAAAAATAGGTTTAACCTTGAATGCAAAAGAGTCAGAGGGCAGGAACCCCTGCCTTGTCTACTCCGTGCAAGAATGTGAATATTAGTATCAACACCAAGAGCTTAGGCTTTTCACGCAGCTCAGAAACAACAAACATGACAATGTTTAGGTAACTGAAGAGTGTAAACATTTTCTGTAAATACAATTTATGCTATCCATATGTATAAGTTTGCAGAACCTTTGTTCCTACTCTACCTATACCTCCAAAATATTTATCCTGATGAGAAATGCTATCACTCTCAATGGAACAAAAAACACCTATCATCATTAGCAAACTGATTTAAAAAAAAAACATGGTGATGAAATAGTGAGAAATCAAATACGTTTATAATCCAGGAAGTATGATCAATACTAAAAGATAAGACTCTGTTGAATAAATGCTAAGAGTCACATTTCCTACCAACACCCACAGCGCACTGCGTGAGCATGAAGGCACTGAGAAAGATGTAAGAAAACAAAAGGGAGTAAATGTTTTAAGCATATCCGTTCCACATTTCTTTTTATCTTTGGGCAGGCAGCTCTAGGTCGTCATCATTTTACCCAGTAGTTTCCACATGGTTGGATGAATCCTGTTTTAAAGTCCATTTAAAGGAAATGGTTTTACTGCCACATTACAAAGGCTACAGACAGCACAGGATGGTGCAACACCACTTGATTTGGATTAAGAAGATCAGAGATCAAGTCCAAACTCACTAACTAACCAATTGGAAATTAAGTCACTTGCCTCCGCTGTTCTTCAGTTCCTGCCCATGTAAAAACAGAACATTAACAACAAATGCCAAATAGGTCTGCAGAAAAGGCAGAAAGAGACAGTGTACGTATATATTTTCTACACTTCACATTGTTAGTCCTTGTAACTCCATGACTTTGGCATATTGCTATTTCATTGATACAGAAACTGAAGTTTAGAGAATGCATGATCCTTCTTAATAAGCACTTGCTTGCCTGAGGAGGTGAAATTTTATAGCTTTCATGGTTCCTTGACTGAATACAAACTGGACCTAAATTTAATAGCTTATTTTAAATGTAAATAGCTTATCTTCATGCAATAGAAGAGAGGCATTGAGTACTGGGGTTTGTGTCTAGATGTCCCTCCAATGCCTCATGTTGCTGTGGGGAGAGGCGTTTTTCTGGAGGTAGCTGAGACTAGAGTCTGTGGTTAATTCATGGCTCAATGCTGGGATTAAGAGTGCCAGAATTAAGGCTGGGTGACTGTGGGATCAGTCCACTGACTGAATTGCCACTTCCCTAATCCTACTAGTCTGGATAAGGTAAGAGGGGCCAAAAGAGGCCTGTTTAGCTCCTCCTTGCTGGCTGCTTTTGCTATCTTCTGCTGCCTTGAACTGTTGCCCCTCTGCCTTGTGCCACCATGCCTTGTGCCACCCTGCCTTGCACCACCCTGCCTTGGAGCCAGCTGATTATGGACTGAAATCTCCACCAACAACTACATAAGGCTTTCCTCCTTTATCTTTGGACACTGGGTATTCTGTCTCAGTAATGGGAGGAAAGTAATCAAGACAAGTACCTTTTATTGCTTTACAGTGGACTATTTTATGTTTCTGCACTTAAATGACAGATGTGTGTATTTATGAATGAGATATCAGACCCATTTAAAAGATGAGAAAACAAGTTCATCAGAGCCAAGTTACTGACTGAAGTGGTGTAGCTTCAGCAACCTGATTTCAGCTCGGGCTTTGCTCAGCATACGGCCTTACTTCATGTGCCTATCTATTCTAAGCTTAGTTAACTTGGTGACAGTGATTAAAAAAATCATAAAATATATTTTTCCCTTCCTGTTAATAATTGTACTAGTAATTTCTATTGGTTTATTGAAAGGAACCTCTAAGGCCTATTTGTTTGATCAATTTTACACACCTATATCTAGTAATCTGAACAACTACCCTGAAGATAACCATTGTTAATTTCCTATCACCTTGTTTTAAAATTCTGTATCATGGTGGCTGGGGAGCTAGCTCAGTAGAATAAGCACTTGCCTGGCAAGTGCAAGGTCCTGAGTTCAATACCTAGTACTGAAAAAAAAAAAAAAAAAGAATAAACTATAATAAAGTAAAAACAAATGATAACATTTTCTCTTATGTAATTTTTTTAATTTTAAATTTCTCTTATTTAATTCTTGCTTTGGGATATTTGCTTAGCATGACTATTAATCTAAAATCATTATTTTGGGGGTACCAGAAATGAAACTCAGGATTTCACATGCTTGCCAGGCAAGCACTATTATCACTGAGCTATATACCCAGTCCCAGCAATCTAAACTCTGACCATGAATATTTCATTTTTACTGATGCCAATAAATTAAAAAAACAGATCTTTGAAAAGATTTCTTTCTAAAATAAGCAATCCATAATTAAGTTCAGGGTTTTTTTGTAAAGGTAATTCTGGACAAAATGAAATAATCTTTCAGTTTGTTTTCTAACCTACTTGGGGCCAGCCAGATAGTTCAGTAGACTAAAGTGCTTGCTTAGTCAAGTTCAGGGACCGAGGTTTGATCCCCAGCACCACATGCCTTGCTGGCCCTGCCCCTGAGGTGCACTGAGACAGCCACTGAGACTGGGCATGATGGCATAAGCCTGTAATCCCAGGACTTGGGAGGCTGAAAACAGGAGGATCATTACAGTCCAAGTCTTATCTGTGTAGTGAGATCCTGTAGACTATTTTCATAACCTACTGAGTCACATATTTTGCTTCCAAGTAACCTTTTTGTTCTGCTCACATCATTTTGGCCACTGCTCCATGCCTCCCTTCCACACCTATCATGTTAAATCCCACCTCTCAAACTTTGTTACATTTCTCTCCTTTTGCCTACCACACACTCTCCTTCCTAGGTCACTGAAATTCTATCCATCACTTAACAGGATGGCCAAGTATTTCTATCCTATGAGTCTTCTGATTCCTAATGATTTATAATCTCTTCTCTAGTCTCTTACTGTATTTAATGACATTATTCCAGATAGGACTTATTTATTAGCTTTAATGTTTCATGATATATAGTGTATCTCTCCAAGCAGATAACATCTTGGGAATAAAGATTTTCTTTATTTTTTGTCTGCATTACTGTACCCATGATGTTCTTGATATTTTTATAACCACAAAAGATGTTTTTAAACAAGAAAAATCCACAGTTCTATAAATGTTGCTAACATCCCTTTCCTTATGTTATATTTAAAGAGCATTAATAAAAAATCAACACACAAAACCTGTTTCAAAAGAACATTGGCTATTTTCTACATTTGAACAATTCAGCATTTAATAGCTTAATAATATCTAAACAATGAGAGCTGATAAAGATGATATGTATTACTACTAAAAGTGATATTAGTTCCTCTGAAAATAACACATTCTCAAGTCTTTATGAGGTTGGTAGATAGCTTACTGAGCATCAGTTAATGGCCTGAAATCATGTTGGGCCCTCTGGTGATCTTGGCTCTTAAGAAGTCTACATTGCTCTAACAGAACAATGGTCATCATATGTGATGATAGTTATGTAGGTTTTTATAATAATCATTCTTTAATAAAATATAATCATATCTATTACCACACACCTTTAATGTTCTATAGGAATGATTCTCATTGAATAGGCTTTATAACTGTGGGGTGTTTTTGGTCATCCAAAAGGGGGTAGAAATGCTCAATCCCTCCCCCAACATATAGCACTCTCCTGTACAAGGAAACACTGTCCCATGTCCCGCCTGACTTTCAATCGCCCCACCCCATATCTATATAGATGAAAAACTCATGGCTCATGTTCTAAGTCTGGAAACATTTTTACATATAAACAAACTACTTTTTACACCAATATTAGTTATCTTCTACATTTTCAAGGAGTGCAACTAGTATATCAGATGAGGAAAGAATAGACTTCATTCTGATGTAGGTTTTAATAGTAACTGATCACTAGTTTGGGAAACTAATGCTACAGGCAATGCCACACCAGGCCCACATCTGCATCAGTCTAACTTGGGTTGGGGGGCACCTTCATAGTGACCGCAGGAAACATGCATATCCAACAATGTCAGCAAGCCAGTCAAGAATTCAGTGCCCAAGAGCCTATGTGCTGACATTCAGAGTAGTTTTTCATGGATTACTGTCCTTACTACTCTCTTTTATACCTTAGTAATTGGCATATAATCATTTTTTGAGAAAGTTATGTACAGGTGAATTTCATTTCCAGACAGTACATGAAAAGGCAGCTGGGTCTAATGGGTGGAAATTCTCTAGCTAGGCTCTTTAAAGCAATTTAATGATAAAGCTCTTAAAGAAGCTACTAGAGTCAGCCTGAGAGGAATGAAAATGCTCAATCAAGAGAGGAGTCACAGAGTAAGAAGAAGGTATAGTCATTCATTCCAGTGAGACCATTATCAAACAACAGATACCCAAAATATGTAAAATAGATCTCTGAACTTCGTGAACTTCATGAACATAATTGAATAAAAAAATACAATCTTCAGGTTTTTGCAAATCAGGAGTACTCTGGACATTAAATAAACTGAATCTGATAGAGAAAAGATAAAAATTTCATCCAATTTTCTGAACTATACTTGCTAATGAGCCCCAGGCAGGTCATTCATGCACAGAAGTGATTCAGGCTGAATTATAGCAACAAGGCAAGAACAAACCAGTAAGAGTGACGGGACCGATTCACTGAGAGAAGAGGGTGATGAAAGGTTAATGATAGATTTTATGTCAATATCTAAGTTAAAATCATGTCATCTATTTATATTTATATATCTCTTTTGAGAAGTTTCAGAATTTTATTTTAAGGCAATTTTATGTTAATAAAACTATCATAAGTAGTTAATGAGTAATTTTTTGTCTTAAATGTATGTTGATTATCTTGAGGTATATAATTTTGAACTTTAGGATCAATAAATGCAGTAAACAGGGAAGTTTAAGCAGGAATTGAGTAAGAGTAAAGTTCAAGGTACTTTAAGACTAAATAAAAATATTGGCTAGGCCACAAAACCTGACAAATTAACAATCTGAATGAAAGTTGCTGCTTTAGTGGGAGGAAAAGTACAATGCTAACTCACCACACAAAAAATGGTTCTTTTGTGCTGGGGAGGTAGCTCAGTAGAATAAACACTTGCCTGGCAAGTATAAGGCTCTGAGTTCAATCCCCGGTACCACACACACACACACACACACACACACAAAGCAGAACATTTGAAGGGTTAGCTAAATAGCTCAGCAGATTAAAGCACCTGCAAGCAGGTAGAGGGGGCCACGGGTTCGATCCCAGGGCCTACTGTACTCGCCCCACCCCCAGGGCACGCTGAGATGGCAATTGAGACTGGGTGTTGTGGCACGTGCTTGTCATCTCAGCACTTGAGAAGGTGTAAACAGGAGGATCACTATGAGTCCAGTCTAGTATTGAGACCCTGAACACCCTGTA
>NDGM010959178.1:0-10078 GCA_002564305.1 Octomys mimax | reverse complement strand
TTGTGGCAATAATGATGGTGAAATCTTCAGTATATATTTGAAAAATATTTCCTGAATTTCCAAAAAAAAAAAAAAAGAAAAGAAATAATTTGCAGCACATCACTAAGTGGAAATGTAAGCTACAAAAATAGTGTGCATGGGTGAGATGCTATTTTTGTTCAAAAGGAAGTATATGTTCCTGTAAAAAGGTTAAAAAGATATATTGCAATACTGTCTGTTCTCTTCAGTTGGTAAGATTATGGATCCTTCTTTGATGTCTTTCTTTGACTTTTTTTGTCTTCAAGGTTTTTTTGCATTGAATATATATTACCTTTGTAATTCAGGAAAAGAATTAAAAGTGTGGTCATCTGCATATTTTCCCAGTGAGCCTCATAGTGACGATGTGAGGTATAGAATCTCACTTTCTAGAAGAGGATGTTGAGGTTCAGAAGTGCTAAGTGATATACTACTTGACGGGCAGCATGTTGGATTTTCAGCAAGGCCATCTGGCTTTAAATCTTACACTGTCTATATTACATTGCTTGATTCTTAGAAGGGCTTGTGCGACAACTTATTATTGCTGTTCAGGGTTGTCTTGTTACCCTGGTGGTAGAGCATCATTCACTCCTTTGTTCCTGTGAGTCATTCTGTAAAACCCCATTTTCCAATTAAAATGGTAGCTATTCTGGAAGTAGTACCAAAGGCTTGAAGCAATTAACCTCCAGCAACAAATTCCTGCAGCTTTCTTCATCTGAGGAGCCCTTATTTCAAAGCAGTATACTACACACTGCTCTCAAACCTCAATAGCCCCTTGGATTTTCTCTTGGACTCTGTCATCTTTCTCCATGTTCAGTTTTCACTCCTATCAGTTTTTCAAGGTCTGTGCTTTGCTCTGACCTTTTTGTTAAAAGCTACTCCTTGCTCACTAATAGGCTTCATTTGCACCATGAAAGAGCAGAGACTTGTGGGGAAGTAGAGCTGTGGAGCTAACTGGGTCTACAAGCTCTACTGGAAGCTCTAAAAATCTAGCCGATTAGCCCATTATTTCACAGATAAGTGCAGAAAGCAGCTGCTGTTACTTTGCTGGGTATGGAAGGAGTTCTCAGTCAATTGAAAAATCTCTGCTTTGGGATGTATGGGGCAGTTTTATTCTTTGACTTTCCATACAAGTTTTATAGCAGCCAGTAAATATGAAGAATAAGCAAGATTGCTGAGAATAGAAAGATTTGGAGAGGCTTTATGACCATTTTTAAAGGTACACAGAGAAGTTCTGAGTCATGCCAAATCTCCTGGATTTTGTATCCCATTCCCAGATAAAACAATCTTCCACCTTGAGAGTTGAGCTGTGTTGTCCTAGGTCCAGCAGCAAAGGTTCTGGGATGTTTGTTTCTTTCTACTTTAAAAAAGAAAAGAAAAGTCTACCTTCATCCAGAGAAGAGGGTGCTGATACCTAGATAAGGTGACCCAGATGGGCCTGGGCACCACAGGCAGCACCATCCTGGGCTCACAGACACCTGGATGTAGCACTTAACATTTCTACCCTTCTCAATGAAAACAAATTCATCTCCCCAAGACAGTAAAAGAAAAAAAAAGATTTCCTATAAGTTTTGTAAAGAGATACATACAAGTGTATCAAGCACCACATGGAAAATTTCAACAGAATTCCTACGAGGAATATGGGCTCTTGCCACAAAATTCCCCTGGGCTACCAACTCGCTGTTCAATTTTACCTGCACATGAGCTCTATGGATTCTCTGATACTTCTGGCTCTTACACATTCTCCTCAGACCCTGCCCTTCTCATTACCTCTTAAAATCAATCAATGCAGAACAGTTTAGTGAGCCCTCTTAACTTTGCATCCTCACACTTATCACTGTATTTGCCAAACAACTTCCTTTGGAGTCAGCTGGATACAGCAAATTGCAAGTAATTTCTCTCTGTCAAAAACAATTTTTCCTCTGGTCACAGTATTGTTTACTTGGCATGCTCATTCCTTCTGAAACTGTAGGTCCAAATTCCAAGGAGGTTTTCATCAAGGATGGTTCTGCAAAGCTTGTCTCTCTTTAGCAGAGCTGTTTCATGGGGATGTGAGAAGATAGAGCTTGAGATGAGAGGAAATTAAGGAATTTAAGGTAAAAATAAATTAAAATTTATCAAGCACTGTTCTGGTACATTCTTTCACTGGATCATCACACATACATTTCATAGTTGAGGAAACTCAGGACTTAGTGAAGTTAAAGTAAGTTTCATTGCCTGTAACAGGCACAACTGGGATTCTAAATTAGATCAATAAAATGCAAGGTTGAAACTCTTATCTTATATGGTCATCTTCTGTGGGTTTGGGATTTCCACCAACTTCCTGGGAGCTTATAAGGTCATTTCCACTTCCACTAATTTGGCCAGGATCAGCTGAATTTAGTGCTCTTGCTTGGCTCAGTCTTTCCCTATCTTATTGCCAGTTCTATCCAAGCAGCCACATGAATCTCTCACATGTCATGAGAAAGGTATTAGTATTATTGAAAAAGAGGTGATGGGATGAGCTTGAACTGTAGTAGAAAAGATCCTGGACCCCCTGGCAATTTGGAACTTAACAACTACCACAGGATAAATTAGTGTGTACTACTCTTTGATCTCTTTTGAGACAAATCTTTGCAAAGGTATAGCAAAACAAAATAAAAGCAAATGCATATGTGTCAACTGGTTCTCACAACGTCATCCAAACATATAAAACTAAAATAGAAAAATTTTTATATCTAAATGGCTTAGCAACTTGACATGAACAGATTTGGTTTTGTAGTATAAAATAGGACAGAACATATTTTAATTCTCTCTGTCTTCTCCAAGAAGCAGAATTTTTATACATCAGGGCAGGCTGCAAGGGCACCTACTTGAGCTTCCCCCTCAGCATCTGAAGTTACTTAATTCTCTTCTGATCTAATTTCTTCAGCTATAAAAGGAAGATAGTAGGCAAGATCCTCCCCAGGTTCTCTTTTAGCCATATGGTTGATAGGATGGTGAACATCTATGAGAGCTACATACATTGTAGGAAACAGCATCCCACCATCCTGGGAAGAATCCTAAACTACACATATTTACCAGTAATCTCATCTCCTGTAAAATGAAACCAAAAAGTGAAGGTGGAAAAAAGAATAAAGAATGGAGAGTAAGAAGAAGTGGGTGGAAAGTGAAAGTAAGTCTGGACAAAATGTAAATTGACATGCTTTTATAAACTTTTTTTTTTTTTTTTGGTGGAACCAGGGAATGAACTCAGGCCCTTGCGCTTGCCAGGGAAGCGCTTATTCCACTGAACCATCTCCCTGGACCCTATAAACATTTTTAGAGTGTGAGTGGTCTCATTGTTTATTTCCAGGTCGTGTTAATTATCTCTTCCATAATAATGCTATGCTAAATTAAAAAGTAGGCCCTGTGGAACTTTTGCTTTTTTGTGTGGGTTTTAGGAAAATCACATCAGACAGCCCTTCAGCTACTTCCCCACATGTGTGAGTAACGATATGTTAATGTCAGCTAGTTGGATTTTAAACCTTCTCTGGCATTTACAGAAAGTATACATTGATGCAGAAGCCCACTGATAAGGAAAGGTGCCCTCCTTTTCATTACCAAAAGGTTTGCCCCCAGGACTAGCATGGAAAACTTTTTTTGCTAGAACAAAGATAACCAGAGGGCTTATGATTATTAACTCTGACAGGATGTGGCCATACATTCTAAGATATTTTTCAAAGTATGACCTCCACATCTAAACTATTTCCACTTACCTGTCCTTGCATAGCTCCCTTCTCTTGGCTTCCTTCTTTGTTCTTTACTCAGTCAGCTTTCTGCATCACCCTTCTATTCACAGCTGACCCAACATCTCCAGAAGCTCTACTGTCAAGGTTTAATCAACATCTCTACCCCACACAGTCCAACATCTATATCTGCAGCCCAGATGCCCTTCTGCCTACAAACCTACTTATCCAATTGCCCATTAAACATCCACAAATTGAGACCACTGCAGGATCTGCAACTCAACGTGTTCAAAACGAATCTCATCACCTTCCTTCTACACCTGCCTTCTACCTGGAGCTCTCTCTCTCCATGGATGACTTCACTATTCATTCAGTTGCCTAAGTGAGGAAGATCAATAGTACACTTTGTTGTAGACAGCTACATTAAGTAGAAATATTATAGGCAGTCAGATATGGCTAGGCCCTCAAGGAGACAGCACAGAAGACAAGATACCTTGCAACCATAGAGAGACAAACACTCCTGCTGTAGGCCAGACTGACAGACCAAAGTTTAAACAAATACCTCCTTAAAGATAAGCATCCAGATTGATCATCAACTTGAGGAAGCCAGGCTACTGGATCAATTCCTGTTCTATATTCATGCCCACTTGCTATATGACTCACTTCCCCCATTTGGTCCTGGATTTAATCAATTTTACTTGGCAATAGTGCTTGTAACCTTATTAGTTGACCATAGTTTTGTCCTACCTCATGCCCACCTACGCGAGTTCCCATGTTCTCCAACTTAGACCCATTTCACCACATGGTTTTGCTCTATAAAAATCCCTAGAAACTGCAGATTCTCGGTAAACCCACTCGGGTCCCCCTTCTGTCTCTGTCTCAGACATAAGCTTTCTTTCCTCCAATAAATATTCTGCCCTTAACCTCCATTTGTTCCTAAAATCTGTTCTTCAATTTTAGAGAACACAAACTCATCCCAGGTACCTTTCAGGTTGGGAGTTTCATTCCCTCATATCACAGTGACACCTCCTCTTCCATACTCAACACCCATCCCATCAATGATCAAACTCAGCTGATTCTAACCCCTTCCTGTCTCTGGAGTTCGACTACATCTTTCCGTGTACATGTCCACTCGCTCAGCTCAGGGCCCCTCCATCTCTCACTTGGAACACTCAGTGCTCTTCTCTGCTTCCCAAGTCTGAACTTCATCCTGTTCTCCATCTTATGCTGGAATGAATGTTTTAGAAAGAAATGTTTTTCCCTGCTGCTTCCCACTTTCCCCCTCTGCTTTGCATAGCTCTTAAAATAAAGTTCATACTCCCTAAGGCTATTTACAAGGCTTCTCTAATTTGTACTCTACACTCCAGACTTAATACATTTTTTTTCAGTTACACAAGAGAAGCATGATGATTTCTATCACTACAGGCTGTTACATGCACAAGTCTTACTTCCTGTACAGTCCTATTTACTACTTCTGCTTCACTAAAACCCAAAAACCCTTTTTGACTCCCTTCCCCAAACACATTCACAAGGACTACCTGATTATCACAGGGTATGATACTGACTTAACTGCCTGTCTTTCATTAAACTATATAGTCTATGAAAGCAAGCATTATGCCTATTAAACAGTTATATCCCAGTACCTTCTCTGATATTTACCATAATGTCTAGCATGTAAGAACTCAATAGACTTTTATAGAATAAATTAATACTTTAAAAAATGTGTCACTGCTGTGACCAATAGCAGCATAAATACCATAAGCTTACTTTATTTATATGCAATATAAGTTAACTTCTGAAGTCAAAAAGTGTTCTAGTTTGGCTTTCTTTTAAAAACTTATCTTTAAGCAGTGGGATCCTGTTTTCAAGTGAAATCTGTGTTACAGACCAATTTATACAAAGTGGCTCAAAATAAAGCTGTTCATATAGAAACTGATGTGGGACACCCTTCTGCTCAGCATTTTCAATCTTGAGAGATTTTCAAAGAGTCAGAACTTCGTTTGAAAAACCACTGATTCAGACAGTTCTGCTACAACTAGGCAGAAACATTTACACCAATTGAAACTTATGCTTTAAAAATCTGAGAAGAGTCCACTGACAGCAGGAAATGCTTAAGAAACTTGGAATCTGAATGAGTCTATCAAGTAATTCTATTTTTCTTTCCTAATGTTAAGCTGGAAAATGAAATATTTTCTCAAAGATCTAGAGACTCAGTGTACATCCATGCATAGACTAAACACATTTTACCATGAACTTTGACTCCTGGGGACAGTTCAGATCAAGCTAAGGCCTAAAAAGGCCTACTCTGATGTGGTCCTTTATTTGATTGGAACCTTAAATCAAGTGCATAGACAAAGTTCCAATCCTAGTGTGGTTGTGCTTCTCCATAGGCTGTAGGTCTTGAACATTGAAGTCTTCTTTCCATTAGGAAGTTCTTTTCTATGACTAGTGTTTTCTACCTAAAGGAAACAACTTACTCCGGGAAAAAAAAACAGCATTTAGAAGAGTGCAAGAAGGGCCAGTGAGATAGCTCAGTGGACTAAGTACATGCTCAGGCAAGTGCATGGACAGGGGTTCAATCCCTGGTAACACATGCCGTGTCTGCCCTGCCCCCAGGCATGCCAAGCCACCACCGAGACCACGAGGTAATCCTAATGCTGGGGAAGCTGAAAACAGGTGGATCACAATGAGTACAAACTACATAATGAGACCCTATACCAAATACAGAAAGAGAGAGAGAAAGAGAGAGAGAGAGAGAGAGAGAGAGAGAGGTGCAAGAAATAGGAAACAACACAATGATACATCTCTTGGACAGATGAACCACACTTTGAAGTGGTTAAGAGGAAAGGATAGTTGAGGCCCTCATAACATGCTGGGCAAAGCTGTGGCATGCACTATTACGAGAGGGCTATGGACATCCACTGTACCAATGGAAGACTCAGCATTAAGTCCAGCACATGGTCATTTCCTGTAAATTTCTGGGAGGAAATGGAAACTCTTTTATGTTTATAAACACTGTTTAACTGTAGGCAAAACTTCATGAAGTTCTGAATATATTATTGATCATCTGATAGGAAACTTAGAACAAACTCTATGAGACAGCAGTATGATTAAAAATTTATTTCTTCTTAGAAACTGTAACAGTAAGAAGGAATTAAAAAAAAGAACTTATGTAGCAATAGATAAATTTTGGAACTATGGCATATTGTCAAGAAGGCTACATCTAACTTTGCTTATATTTAGCACATTGTTGTTGACCATCAATAAACTCAACGTAATTTTAGTATTAAAGTTGATTCTTTGCAGAGGCAGGTATAGTAAATAGGTCATTCATTTTCTTAATCATTAGTAGAGTCAGGATACAAGCACTTAAGAGGCCAAGCAATTCAGCTCCTAGATTAAAAGCTTGCAACCTAGCTTTTAGGCTCAAAACCCAGCAAGACAATGAAGACTTAAAAAGACAACATACAGCACATGTGCTGCAGCAGATAGCGTGAGACATGCACAGGAGAACCATTTAGCCTCAGCAGAATGCCCAAGGCAGGCTTTTGAAGGAGATGACACCTGAACTGAGTCTTAATGAACAATTAAGACAGAAAAGAGGGAGAAGAAGAAAAGGTAATCAAGTTGAAATGGGGGAGGAGTTCTGGATGAAGAAAGTAGAATGTTCAAAGAGAAAAATAGCATTGATTATTCAGAGTGCCATACGGTTGGAAAAATAAGCATTTGTGAGAGGATATCAGGAGATATGAGTAGAAACGTAGGCAGGCCAAAGTCTTCATACTGTAGAGAATGTTAGGGGCTTCAAGCAGAGAAAGACATTATTAGGAAAAAAAATGAGAAATAATTTGTTAATAGCAGAGTAGTATCAAAGTATAATTTTCAAAGGATTAAAAACTAAAGTCTCCTATTAATATAAAATGGCCACTGGCAAGAGACTTGCATGGCTGTGGTTGGGAGGCATGCCCTGCTCAACAGATGGGCCCTTCCTGGCTGGATGACTAGGCTCTCACAACTCCATGGACCTGATGGAGATGATGAGCTTCAGGCCTGGCCTACCAAAGTTATCATGCTCAATGTTAGAGATACAAATGGAATTACTAGACTATACAGAGTGGACATGCATGCTCTTGAAATGAGCCACCAGTCATTGGATATCACTAAGATTATTAACAACAGAGAACCTTATATGAAAATTGTTTGTCATTCTAGAAGACTGTACAAAAAGGCAGGTCTAACTGGTTCCATACTGTCCCTTTAAGCATGATTTGCCTTAAAGCAGGAAGGTGTGACTCTGGATGACAGGAGCTTGAGTAGCTAAAGCTGGAGTAGCTAAGAAGTCTGAATTTTACATATTGTCCACCTCAAGATTGGGACTGGGACAAAAGCTCCAAATCCATGCATCTGGAACCTCCACCTGACAGCTCTGTGCAAGTAAACCCATGTATGGTGTGGAATCTGACTCTAATGCCAAGGGAGTACTCCTGGTCCTCAATCTCCTATGTGAATGAGGTGGCTATTTCCATGATTGGTGTGATTTTTTGGCTGGCACTCAGAAGAAGAACCTGCATATTCTAAGGGGACAGTACTCAGGTTTTCCCTTGATCTTCTGGGGTTTATATACTTTATAGAATTTCACCCCCAAAGTAACCTTCTGTTCTATAACACAAACTACAGGCCAGAAACAACTCTGTACCGCAAGTTTCAGTATCTGTATCATGGACCTGGTCATGAAGTAGATTAAAAATGGCAGTAGTATGGCCAATTTAGCTCCTTAAATCTAAAAAAAAAAAAGATTATAATTTACTGCTAGTTCTCAAACTTTTGTGTCTAATGGAGTCCCAAAAGAGAAACAAGATTAATATTCCTTTCTACATTGGCAATGCCAAAAGAGATGTGCTTTAGCAAAATATTATAAAATTCTTGAACTCAATATGATCTCTGTTATGATTTAGATTTAAAATGTTTTCTGGGCCAGCCAGACAGTTCAGCCGATTAAAGCACCTGCAAGCAGGCACAGGGGCCAGGGGTTTGATCCCCAGGCCTGTTGTGCCAACCCTGCCCCTGGGACACACTGAGACAGAGATTGAGACTGGACATGGTGGTGTGCGCCTGTAATCCCAACTTTTTGGAAGCTGTAAACAGGCGGATCACTACAAGTTGGATCTAGCAGTGAGACCCTGAACATCCTGTAGACCCTTCCCTAAAAAGATACAAAATAAATAAATAAAATGTTTTCTAGTCACTTTCTCTCCTCTATTCACAGTACCCAACACCCACAACTTAAAGGAAAAAGGTGTATTTTGGTTCTCAGTTCGTAGATATTTCAGTTCTTAGTCAGGTGGCTCTGGCCGCATGGTAAAGAAGTGGCTCATGGCCTGCTGGTGGTGGGAAGCAGAGAGTGAAAGCAGACACCGGGAGGAAATGAGCCCTCCCAGGCCCACAAACGGAGGCCCACCTCATCCAACCAGATCCCACCTTCTAACAGCAAGTCAGCTTTCAGCCCCATCAGCAAATCACCTTCCAAAAGCCCTTCTATGAGTCTATGAAGCTTTGAGGAACACTTTCTTCTTTGTTTTTTAGTTTTTATTAGTACATGTTTGTAATACAAAATGGTTATAGTCACGGGGAATTAGTATATGTACATAACACTTCTCAATTCTTTCTTCCTCCTTCCCTCCACCATGGCCCTTTCCCAGCATCAGATTCATCTATTTATCTTATAAGCCCTTATAAAGTTAATTACCATATGTAGAGATTAATAACCAGACCAAAAGGCCAAAAAGTATACAAAACGCATAAGATATTCCTACCAAATGAAGGTACATTTTTAGATATTGTTCATGCTGAATTATAATACCTTTTTTTCTCTTTTCTTATTTTTTTGTCTTTTATTTTACTTTTTATTTGCACTTTATTGTATTTCCCATGTAAGAAGAACCATGCAATATTTAAGCTTGTATGTCTGATTTACTTCACATAATCTTATGGTCTCAAGGTGCATCTATTTTCCTACAAATGATTCACGTTTATCTTCTTTTATTGCAGAGTAGTACTCCATTCTGTATAAATGCCGTATGTTTTTATCCATGTATTTGTTGAGGCATATATAGGATGCTTCAAATATTTAGCTGCCATAAACTATAAGTTGTGCCTCTACAAACAGGGGTATGCATACATGGTTATAATCTCTTTAACTATTTGAGGAACATACCTGTAAGGGGACTATATAGCTGGATTAAATGGAACCTCTAGTTTTAATTTCTTGAGGAATCACCATCCTTAAATTCTTCTTTTTTTTTTTTCAGAACCAGGGATTGAACTCAGGCCCTTGCACTTGCCAGGCAAGCGCTTAT
>NDGM010959156.1:0-12233 GCA_002564305.1 Octomys mimax | reverse complement strand
AGGGGATGGGAGAGGGTCCGGCCCACGCTGCGCCTGGGCTGGGAGTACTCCCACCCGCGCAGGATAGCAGGGAGCTCTCCGCACACTCACCAGACCTGGGCTGGAATTGGGATTCAGTGTTGTTTTAATTTGCATTTCACTAATTCACTATTTGATTTTAGGCATTTGATCACTAATGGTATCAGAGTATCCTGCATGTTCACTCACATATTTATTCTTTTCTTATTAAGTATACGGCTAGATTATCCTTGTTTTTTTACAGGGAGGATTGTCATGGAATTGAGTTCTAGCCAACAGATTACAAAAAGATCCAGACATTTGTCTGGCCTGAAATCTTCCCACTAGTGCCACACATCACTTCTTCTTCAGTTGTTGAAGATGTAGATAGTATCTGGTGTGATCTTAGTCACCATGAGTCCTTGAATAACTGTGAAATAATGACATCCTATTTACGTATGCACTTAATATTTTCCCAAGACTAATAAATACATTTCCATTGTGTTTTCACCACTATAACTTGTGGTTTTTTCTGAATAGCAGTTAACCTATTCTAACTATTAGAGTGATTAAGATAATACAAAAATAATGATTAAAGTATATTCTGTGCTGTACTTACAATCAATTAGAATAAAGGTTTGGGATCAGCATGAAGAAATAACAATTTTTAACACTCATCTTCCAATGGAAACATCCATTTAAGTAATTAACAGTGCACAACAGCAAGTTGGTGAGAAGTATTGAATCTAAATGGGAGATTACAGCACCTGAGAGGAACACAGCAATAAGAAAAGACTGATTAGGAGAGTGGAAAGGACAGATTCACATTAGCTGCATCATCCCTTACCAGATCCTTCATAGCACAGCACACAAAGAAATGCGTTCCATGTGCAAGGGAGTGAAGAGTACACTGAGCTTTCTCTGCTGCAGACTTGAGTATCAGACTGGTCTCACCAAACCTTGAGACCAGTCTTAATGGTCCCAAGTTCTAGGTTGACACCAAACATAGGATAATTACTGAGATCTTGAACATTGAGTCTGGCCTGGTCCTAAGTAGTGCCCCAAGGGCCCAACATGTGTCAGGCTGTCACAGAACAAAGTGCCAAATCATAAGTGCTGGATCCACAGCCTCTGTGGATTCAGGTTGGGGGACAGTGTATTTGACCAACATCAGAGACAAATTGGTCATAGTAGACATTTATAGAACAGTTCACTCAATAAATCAATACATAATTTTTTTCTAACACACATTTAACATTGTTGCAGATAGGATGCATATTAGGTCACAAAACAAATTTCAATGTTAAGATAATGAAAATAATACCAAGTATACTTTTCAGTGAAAATGTGATGAAAATAGAAATTACTAATGGTAAAAATAAATAACAGCAGAAATAAAACAAATTCTGCATCCAAAAACTATCTACACCCACATATGCACAAAACCCTAGAAACAGAATTAATAATATTTGCAAACAAACAAATATTTCCAGCATAAAATATCCGTGGAAAGTGGGCTGAGTATGTAACTCGGTGGTAGAGAGATTGCCTAGTATGACCAAAGCCACATCTCCACAAAACAAAATAAGGCAAGAAATGCAGTGAAAGCAGTGATAACTGGGAGATTTGTGACAGTAAATTGCTACACAAAAAACAAATGTGCTTATGTTAGACTAAATGTCAGAACATAGATAAATGAAAGGGACACTTACATTAGAAAAATAAAATTTGAATTTAGTTTTCAGGAAAGAGAAATAATATAAGCAACTCCTAGCTGGACTAACTGAAAAAACAATGTCTCAAAATCAGAAATGAAAATGAAAAAAATAACAGATATTTCAGAAACAAAAAGATGTGAGTATTGTTATCTTTTTATTTTATTTATTTTTTTGTGGAATCAGGGATTGAACTCAGGCCCTTGCGCTTGCCAGGGAAGCAAGGATTCTACTGAGCCATCTCCCAGCCCCGTGAGAATCTTTAATAATGGTGATGTGAAAACTGTACAACAAAATGGGGAAAATAGGAAAAAATGAAATTAGATTCTTTTTCTTTTGTTCCAAGAATCAAAATCAGGAACTTGTGCTTGTCAAGTAGGTGTTTATGCCTCTGAGCTATCTCCCTGGCCCTGAAATTTCATTCTTATACTATACACAAAAAAGACTGAAATAGACTTAGGACTTGAATTAAAGATGTGAGAATATAAAACTTTTAGAAAGACACATAGGAGAACAGCTTCTCTATAATAGCCTTAGCAATTTAAAACAAACAATCAAATGAACAAACAAACAAAAATTTCAGGCAGCAAAAGAGAAGGAAACAATTTTGGCTATATTAAATTAAAATAAACTTCATAGCAAAGGAAACAATCAACAAAATAAAAAGGCAGCTTTCAGAATTAGGAAAAGGCAATGGTAGGAGTTTATGAATATATGAGTAAATATATTCAGAAATGACAAAATTCATTATAAAACAACAATTAACTCAATCAAAGAACAAATGAAGAACTTAAACAATGTTCCAAAAGAGATATACAAATGGTCAACAAGTATATGAAAAGATGTTTATGGTCACTATTCAATCAAAGAAATTCAACTCAACTCACAATAAAATATCAACTCATACCTACTAAGGATAGCTGCTGTAAAAAAAAGAATAGCACAAAAGAGGTTGTTGAGATGGAGAAACACTTATGCCCTGTTGGAGGGAATGTAAATTGGTGCAAAAAAAAAAAACAGTGTGGAAAGTTTATTAAAATTAAGAATATTAAATGTCTAGTCAACCTTCTAGGTATCACAGAGATGAAATCAGAGCCTTCTGGGGATATCTGAGTTCCCATGTTCATCATACCATACTGTTCATCAACTGTATAATGCATAAAGAAATTGTGGTGTATATAAAATGGAATAACATTAAGTTTGTAAAAGATATTGCCATTTGTGATGGTGTGGGTGAATCTAAAAGATATCATGGTATATTAAACAAGCCAAATGGAAAAGTAAGCACTGCAAGGTCTCATTTATGTGTGGCATTTTAAGAAAAAAATTCAAATATATATAAATTAAGAGTAGAATGAAAGCTATGAAGAGTGAGGCAAGAAAGGAAATGGTAGTCCAGTTACACAAGATACGTAAAATTTTTTAATGTATTTGGTACAGGGTTTACAGGGTCTACAGGGTCTCACTATGTAGATTGGACTCATAGTGATCTTCCTGTTTTCAGCCTCCCAAGCACTGGGATTACAGGCACACCACCATGCCCAGTCTCAATCCCTGCCTAAGCACGCTCCAGGGGGTGGGGCTGTCACTGCACACCAGAAATCAAGCCTTGGCCGCTGCACTGTCCCTGAGCAGGCACTTTAGTCTTCTGAGCTATCTGGCTGGCTAAAGATGAGTAAATTTAAAGATCTATGATAATATGCACCATGGTGATCATAGTGTTGTACACTGAAAATATGTTAAAATAGTAGATTTCATGCTCTCTTATTATATGCACAAACACACACACACACATATACAGAAAGATAACTGTGTAATGTGATGATTAACTTGATTAACTCTCACAATCATTCCACCAGGAATATGTGTACCAAAACAGCATGTTGTATACTTTAAGTGTATACAATAAAAAATAAAAATAATAAAAAGTAGAACATAGCACTGTGAGTTATGACTGTCTGTTAGGATGGCTATCACCAAAAAGGCAAAAGGTAAAAGTGTGCAAAAATGAAGAAATAAGGGAATTATTATATAGTCTTGGTGGAAATGTAAAATGGAAAGCCATTATTGAAAATAGTATGGAGGTTCTTTGAAAACTTGAACTAGAACAGACATCAATCTCATTTCTGGGTTTACAGCCAAAGTAAATAAAATCAGTATTCCTAAGAGACAACTGTATTCTGTGCTCATTTCAGCATGATTCACAATATTTACAACTCAGAAACAATCCAAGTATCTGCCAGTGGATGGGTGGATAGGAAAAAAAATGTAATCGCTCTATCCATCCACTCACTGAACCACTATCCAGCCCTAAAGAAGGAAGTGAATACTGCAACTTGCAGCATCATGAGTGATGCCCCTTCTAAGTGAAATAAGTTAAAAATGCAAAATCAGATACTGAATACCTCTTCTCAGGTCATGCTGTATGGTCTATGTGTGTGAACAAAAAATGCAAACTCTTTCATGTAAAGAATAGAATAGACTCAGGGACGAGTGTGCAGAGAAAATGGGAAGATCCTGATCAAAGACTATGAAGTTACAGTTATACAGGATGTGTACTTTCTGGAGATCTAGTACATAACAAGGTTACTATTGACAGTAATACTCTATTGTGTACTTGAAATTTGCTAAAAGAGTGGATGTTAAATGTTCTCAGAACACAGAAAAATGGTAACTATGTGGTATGTTCATTAGTTGAATTGTAGTAGTAATTTCACAATATTTTTCATATATTGAAACATCACATTGCACATCATAAATACTCTTATGAATATATTTTCTTCAAATTAATATATTGAAACCTGTTATAGTTGGGATCTAAACATCCTACAATAGGCAAAGATCATGGAGGTGGGGATTTTGGAGATTGATTGGTGTCATACTTATCAAAGGGTTTTTCCAACAATGAGTTCAGAGATAAATGTGCTCCTAATAGGTGGGGCCCAAACAGAAGGAAGGTCACTGAGAGCAGGAATATCTTTCTCACTAACTCCTCTCTTCTTTCCCTGATTACTGGCTGCCATGGATGATCAACTCAGAGCTTTTCACCATGTTTGTTGTGTCCCAGAGCTAGACAAGCATGAACAGAATCTCCTGAAACTATGAGCAAAAATTGACCTTTTTCCTTTAAGTTGTGAGTACTGGGTGTTTTGTCTCAGCTATGAAAAAAATAACTAAGAGAGACTCTGTCATCATAGAGGTGGGTTTGTTTCTGTTACTGTGTCTGACCATCTGGTTTAGAAGTCTTTGGAACTAACTGACTCACACAGTAAATTTGGAAAGTTTGGAGATTATGGCTATAGAAGTCACAGAATGTTATCAGCAGAGTTGGCAAAGATTGATGCAAGATTCTGGTTGGAGCCCAAAAGACCAGAATGCTGGTAGAAGTGTGCACAGTAAAATCCATGGTCAGATTTCAGGTAGGAATAAGGATTTCATTGGCATTTATATGAGAGCACAAGTGTATTACACTCTGGTAGAGTATTTGTCTACACTTTGTCCATGTTCTGAGACTTTGCAGAAGACTGAGGTTAAGGGTGGTGGACTAATTTATCTGGCAAAGAAAATTTCAGTCCAGTCTCAATGGTGCTGCATAAGCCCTGCTGGTTACTTTTGGGCAGACCTACAGTGAGACTCAGGAGCAATTATTAGAGGCAAACGTAAGAGCTTGTAGTTTCAACAGAAAGGAAGTGCCATTAATGTTAGGGCCATGGAGAACATGAGTACTTGCTGAAAAGATTAGAGTAAAAAAGAAGCCAAATAGTTTATACTAGGACATTAGGAAAAATGATTTGGGGACATCCTAGGAATAAGCAAGACCCTTCTTCACAAGCATAAAGGTACAAAAGTGAAAGAATTTGATTTGAGAAGAGAGTCCCAGGGAGTCCAGATCATTCAGAGATACTTAGAAAAAGTTTCCCAGGGCCAGCAAGATAGCTCAGTGGACTAAATACCTGCTTAGGCAAGTGCAGGGACCAGCATTTGATCCCAAGTACCACATGCTGCACCAGCCCCACCTCTGTCGTGTTGAGCCTGCCCTCAAGACCAGGTGTGGTGGTGTGTGCCTATTATCCCAGCTCTGGGGAGGCCGGAAACAGGAGAAGCACTATGAGTCTGAGCTGTGCACTGAGACATTGTATGAAATACATTTTTAAAAAGAGAAAAAGAGTTTTCAGGTGTTTAGCCATCCAGATATTCAGCTGCCTCCATAACCATGATGGAAAGGGGCCCAGCTACTGCTTGAGTAGGTTTTGCATCTTGAAATCATCCACTGTTATCTCTTCTCCTTAAAGATTTCCCCTAAGTGGTATGTAGTGATCTTTTTTTTAAAAAAATCTAATTTGATCATTCTTGGTTTGAAGTTCAGATCGTCTGTGAACAGAATAGCTACCCCTGCTTTTTTCTGAGCTCCTGAACATGTAGTATTCTTTCCCATCCTTTGACTTTCAGCCTATAAATTTTTTTGGGTTAAATGTGTTTCCTGTAGATAGCATATTGTATTTTGTTTCTTGATCCACTCTGCCAATATATTTCTTTTAATTGGTGAATTGAGTCCATTTGCTTTAATGGTTATAATTAATATGTATTGGCTTATGTTTGTTATGTTCTTTTCCTGCTCTTGGTCCCCTACTTTTCTTGTGTTTAAGTGTTTGCCATGGTGTTATTTTTCTGTTGTTCTTGGAGTGGTGGTCATTTTGGTCCCTTTCTAGAATATCTTTCAGTATTCTTTGTATGGTTGGTTTGGTTATCATGAATTTGTTTAGTGTTCTCTGTCATCTAAGTATTTTACTTCTCCATTAATTTTGAAAGAGAGTTTTGTAGGATATATCAGTCTGGGTTGGAATTTGTCTTCTTGTAGGTCTTGAAATATTTTATTCCATGCTCTTCTTGACTTGATTGTTTGTGTTAAGAAATCTGCTGTGATTCAGATGAACTTTCCTTTAAATGTGATCTCTTTGTTTTCCCTTTTAGTATGTTGTTTTTGTGCTGAATTTCTATGATCTTGACTATTACATGTCTAGGTATAGATTTATTTTGGTTAATGTTATTTAGAGTTATATATATCTCAGTTAATTGAATGCTAGATTGCTTCCCCATACTTGGAAAGTTTTCTGCTACTAGTTCCTGGATCCTTGTTGTTTTTAAGAGATCTTTCCTTTCCTGGTCATTAGCTGCAATGATGTCTTCAATGTTTGAAAGTCTGTCTTCACTTTCATTCCAACAATTTTGCCAACTTTTAATGGAGTTTCTGATTTCCTTTATATTTCTTTAAATCTGTTTAATGCATTTTATTTATTCTCTATATTGCTCATTCAAGGTTTCCATCATTTTCCTATGCTCCTCTATTTTTATCAGTGTCTTCTTTAGATATGTTCAGTAATTCTTTCACTATGGTTCTCCTTTCTTTTTTTATACAGGATATTATTTCTGATCTGATTTCCTCTATACTACTCTGCAATTCTTTCTTTTTTTTATTTATTTGTTTGTTTTTTTGGTGGAACTGGGGATTGAACTCAGGCTCTTGTGATTGCCAGGGAAGCGGTTATTCTACTGAGCCATCTCCCCAGCCCCTGCAGTTGTTACCTTACTTCAGTTGATATTATTTCAAGATATCAAGTGTGTGACTTCCAATTTCTTTTATGCTGATATCTCTTGGTATCATTCTAGATGGGCTGAGTGCCTGAGATTGCACTTTTCTCCCTTGTCTTGTCATTTTCTATTCCAAAAGATTTCTTTATTTTGAATTTTGTGATACTTTTTGTGAAATTTTGATAATAGGTAGCTATATTATTGAAATCAGGGCTTCTTTATAAACAATCTGTTCTTATCTTTTCTGTGTGTCAGAGATTTTCGGTTTTTGTTTGCCCCAAGTTCTTGCCTTCTCTATTGATTGAGTGGGATATTGATTTCTGTTTGATACTGTCCTCCATCTTTTGTTGTATGGCTTTGGTGAGGTTATTATCCCAGTGTTTCCCAATATCATTGCTCATGGGAGAGCATGTAGTTAAGACAGATATGATATCCTACTTACAGTAGTACAATTATCAACATTAATAACAGCAGGTTAGGCTGGTGTGGTGGCATGTGCCTGCAATCCCAGCTCTTGGGAGGTTGTAAACAGGTGGATCACCACGAGTCCAATCTACAAGTGAGACCCTGAACATCCTGTAGACCACTAAAACACAATAAATAAATAAATAAATAAATAAATAAATAAATAAAAATAACAGCAGGTGAAATTCAGAAGTTGACAAACTTTGGTAACTAATGGTTTCATACGTTAGACAGTAGGAGAAAACACTACAGTTATATAGTAAAGCAGATCATAAATTTGGAATTAACTGAGACAATATGTAAACTAGTTCCCTTGAACTCTGTTTGGACACCTGCTATGCCTTAAATCCTCAGGGCACACCATTTCACCCAAGCACACTCATGATGCCTCAGTGCCTCTAGGCTGGATTCCTCTTGGTGAGCCATTCACCTGGCCCTGCCCACTGGTGCAAGCAAGGAGAAGTCTGGGTTTCAACAAGCCTTTCCTGGACTTGGACTTTTCCACAGTACTTGAACTGTTAAAATTTTGACCAGTCTTAGAGATGGACTAAATGCATTTTACATGAAGAGGTGAATAGTGAGGAGCTGAGGGGTAGAAGGTTACTCTTTAGAGCCCAGAGCCTCTTGTGTATAGAGGGAGGGGATTTGGAGGGAGATTGGATCATGGAGGTTAAATTTATTGATCAATGAGTTTATAGATAAATGTATTATTAGGAGGTGGGACCAGGACAGAACAAGCAGGTCACTGAGAATTTTATCTGAAGAAGTATGACTTCCTCTCTAGCTCTTCCCTTGTGTTTCTGCTTTCTGGCTGCTATGACAGGAACAGTTTTGTCTTCTATCCCACTTTGCATGTCATTTCTGTCTGGAATCAGTGAACCATAGACTGAAACTAAGCATTAACAAACTTCTGCTCTAAGTTGTGTTTGGTGAATACTTTGTCCTAGTGATAAGAAAAACAACTAAGACAAAATCCAATCACCTCTGGGCAAAAAAGAATGAAAATGTTTGACTATCATTTCCAACAGAAATAGTAAATACATTATGTGTGTGTGAGTGTGTGTGTGTGTGTGTGTGTGTGTGCGTGTGTGAAGACGATACAAAGAAGAATGGAAATGACAAAAAATAAAATATCATAACAATACATTTATGTTTATTGCTAAATTAACCTAAATTAACCCTCTTGACTGGGAAGCACTGACTGGGATCATCTGTTTTCCTAGTTCTTAGCAATGCCCCTTGCATGTACTGGTCTTCAATAAATGTTTAGGTGACCAAGTAAACAAATGATCAAACAACTCTTTATGAGGCCTTGAAAAAAAAATTTATTGGTAGGTCTTCTAATTTTAAAAGCTTTATTCTCAAAATTGTGGTGTTTATACTGAGAAAATACTGCATTTTTATTGTGTTAAAATCCTTCTAAAGAAATAAATTTGCAGGGCTGGGGAGATAGCTCAGTAGAATAAGTGCTTGCCCGGTGAGCTCAGGGTCCTGAGTTCAATCCCTGGTACTGCAAAATAAATAAATAAATAGATAGATAGATAAATAAATTTGCAAGTAGTATAAAAATTGTATGTAATTATATTTATACTACTTAATTATAATACTATAGACATCTGTCTTCCCAAATCTGTAAAAATCAATATTTGGATGGAGAACACTTTTTTCTTTTTCTTTTTCATCTTTGTTATAAGTTTGAATATTTCCTTTTCAAGAGATTAATGTTAATTATATTTTTACAATGACATTTAATATCTTTACTAACATACTAATTTATAGTTGAATAGTTTATGATTATATATATCAATATACTTTGCATAGAAGTTACAAATCAAGATTTATAAACAATGAAGTGTCTAGTTTTATGTGATGCTTATGGCTATAAAGGGAAGTTCACTTACTTGTGTATGTTCAGTTTGCAAAGCATATGCTGACCTTGTGCACTAATTGTGCTTTGAATAGATAATAAGGTTTTTAGCTCCACCAAATTCTCTTATTAGAAGTTTGCAAAATATCTTAGCAGACGCTTAATTTCCTGATCTATCACAAAGAAATGAGAAGTAAGATTATGAAGTGATAAATTTGCCTCCATTGTTTCATTGCTTTTGAGGCATTGAAAATTAAAAAAATAATTATGGAAACAAAAATCTGCTATAGTCATGTATTCCTAGAAGAGGGGGGAGCGTGTTCTGAGGAATTTGTATTCAGGCAATCTCATTTTTGCTGGGATATCATAGAGTGCACTTACATTAATTTAGAGGTTATAGCTCCATCTTTTCACATGGCATTGGAAGCAGTCAGAGGAATGATGAACATGAGATCCATGAGGCTTCTGCTCATATGACATGCTACAAAGTTTTATAGTAAACTTTTTTTAAAGTAAGGAAGCATGCAAAGATTAGGATAAAGCTATTGCATACTTGATACATAAACCTTTAACCTGGTCATCAGTTATGTACTGTACTTAATTTTATGTGTTATACTTTTGCATGACTGATAACTTAGTGTAGGTAGTTGTATCACTACAAAAAGGTAAGTAATGCCTGTGCTTGATGTTACCACAGCTACACTGTCACTAGGTGATGGTTTAGTTTAGGGTAAAGCTTGACTCATTACCACTACATTCTGTAGCACTGCCAGTGCATGAATCATCTTTTGACAAAATGTGATTATGGAACACATGAATGTACTCTGAAATTTTGAAGAGTTATACACTTTCAAAAAATTAAAATTGCTTTCTGATCATGTCAAAAAATTATAAATTAATATATTCCTTAATTTCTTCTGAAATTATTGTCATTTCTGCTTTGAATTTGTGCTTTGATATTTATAAAATTTCTTCATTTTTAATCAACAGTGTAGTGCTCACCTCTAGACCTTTGATCTAAGTGCATTTTCCACATCTTTTATGTATCTAATTTATCTGTTCAGTTGCTCTATCTTCTTAAACCTATGGGAAGCAGTTTCAGCAGCTGTTTTATTTTCTTTGTCTACTAGTCCCATAAACTATGTAACTCATAGGTCAGTTTCCAAAGTTTAACTCTCCATTCATTAATAGTGAAACATACTTGCTTTCTTACATGCATGTGAATTTTTAATGAATCCCATATATTTCAAATTTTACTTTTAAAAGTAAATGAATATGTTCATTTATCATAGGCACTGAGTATGTTGTTATTCCTAAGATTGCTACTGAGTTTTCTTGTAGGGCATACTGAAGTTTCTTGGAAGCAGTGTGATCCTTTTGAGTGATACTTGTAAGTGGGCATTAAGTTGAATTCTAGGGCACTGTCTATTAATATGGCAAACCCTTTTCAGTACTATTCTCAATGACCTGTTCTGTGAGTTCTGAAGTTTTCCACTCTGGCTGTTGGCACCTGGCATTGTTCATGCCCTGGAGGAACTCAAACGTTTTTCCCTGTAATTACTTTAGATGTTTCTTTCTTTGGTCTTGGGTAGATTCATCATGCTCAGACTCCAATCACCTCTCAGCTGAAGACTTGGGTAAGTGGAGGTCGATTGCCCTCAGATCCTGGTTATTTCTTCTCACTTATGCCTTTCCCTTTTTGTCCTCTGGCTGCCTGGATCTTGCTGGACTGTGAATGTCTTCTTATGAGGCTTCCAGGTATAGGTCTCCTTCCTCAAATCATGACCTGTTAAAAACTCTGAGCTCTAAGCTGAGCATTTGGGGGCATTTTGTTTCTTGTCTCTTAGGAATCACTGAATTTCATTGTCAGCTGTTCCAAAACTCCAGCACTATCATTTTTTATATTCTTTCTATGTAAAATGTTTTCTTTTTCCCAAAAGGATGTTTAATTCATCTTGTTACTCCATTTTTTTCTGAAAGAAATTTCTTTTGATGTTAATGAAAATAATATCATACAATTTTGAATAAAGCATCTTGAAGAGGTAAGTAGTAAAACAAAACTCAAAAAAATGGAATAAGCAAAGAAACAAAAACAATGTGAAGAACTGGAGGGAGAAGGCCTAGGATTTTAAGATCTGGGTTCTGCTGTCACTGAAATCATGTGTTGTGAGACAAGAGCAAAACACAGAACCACTTAATGAAATCTAACTAGAAACCAGCCTTGCCAGGTGACCTTCATGAATGATCTGTCTGTTTTCATCCTAGTTCCCTGTTCAGACCTTGCAGATGATTCCTTATTATGAATCACTGCAGACATGAGAAGGTAGAGAAGGTTGTGATGTGTGCCGAAGAACAGACTGTGGTATGAGTTTTAGTACATGAGGAAAAGGCTTGGAAGAGGGTGAGGAGAGATCTCAAATCACAGCTATTTCTAAAGCAAGTAAGTTAAAGATTAATAGATGAAAGCAAAACAGAAGCAATTAAAAGGAAAAGTGCCAGAATCTGCACCATTTTGTAGGAATTAAACTTGTACTTTTCATAAAGTACAGATCACTGTATAACACATCTTCAGGGCAACTCTCCAGTATCCCTGAGGAAGA
>NDGM010959149.1:0-10857 GCA_002564305.1 Octomys mimax | reverse complement strand
GGTGGAACCAGGGATTGAACTCAGGCCCTTGCGCTAGCCAGGGAAGCGCTTATTCCACTGAGCTATCTCCCCAGCCCCCATCATTAGTTATTGATTAGATAAGAACAGATCAAAAACCACAGTGATGTGTCCCCACAACAGGGTTATCAGAATGTGAAAACAAAAAGTAGAGACAACACCAAGTGCCAGAGAGGAGGTGGAGAAACTGGGCCACTCAGGCACTGCGGGAGGAGTCGGGGGATGTAAAATGGTACAGCTACTGGGAAAAACAGTTTGACACTTTCTGAGGAAATGAAACACACAGCTACCATATGACCCAACAATTGCATTCCTAGGCATTTCTCCCAGAAAAGTGAAAACTTATGTTCACACAAAAACCTGTAAACAAATGTTCATAGTAGTTTTAGTTCTCATAGCCCCAAACTGGAAGCATCCCAGATATTCTTCAATGGGTAAATGGTTAAACACATAATGGTACATTCATGCCATTGAATTAGTACTTTTACAGTGGTAGCACCTAAATGAACCGCTACACAGCACAACTAAAGCTGGGGAAATCTGTGTAAGATCAGTAGATTGTATAACTGTCAATATGCCTGCTATGATATTATTCTATAGCTTTGCAAAAATATTACCCTTGGGAAAAGGGGGGCAAAGTATAGAAAGAATCCTTTTATATGGTTTCTAAAATTGAATGTAAATTTACAATTGCTGCCATAAGAATCCTAATTTTAAAAGGGGGGGAGGACAAATTTGGCCCCCGGATTACTGTTTGCTGATCCCTGTCCTAAGGCAATAAATGAGAGGCCAAGGATATAGCTCAGTGGCACAAGTGCCTTCCTGATAAGCACAAGGTCCTGAGTTCAATTCCTGATGCCATAAAACAAACACACAAAAAGTTAGGTAGAAACTTTCAATTGCCTGCTGACATCTATTCTTCCTCTTCTTTAGTAACAGAACTCCCACACACTGATGCCTAGCCAAAAGACTACATTTCCCAGCATTCTGCATAGGTATCTATGGCCACTTGACTAAGTTCTAACTAATGGAGCGTGAATGAAAGTGTTAAGTGGAATTCTGGGAGTGTAGAAACATGGAAGGAATGTAAGCAGCCATCTTGGATCACAAGACAGTGTAGAAGTTTAGTAAGGGAGCAGGACCAAGGGCCCTATGATACTGATGTCCATGTAACTGCAGTTACAGAGCCATACCACCTTCCACAGATTTCAATATGAAAGGGAAATACATCTCAATCTTGTTAAGCCTCTGTGATTTGAGGTGCTTTTGGTTATTCATAGCCTATTTCTGATACAGTGGTATATTATTTTCTTAGGTTATTGTAACAAATTACCACAAACTAGATGGTTTGTGACAATATAAAATTGTTCTTTCACAGTTCGGAAGCCTATAAGTCAGAAATCAACATGTCAATGGGGCCATACTCCTTCCAAAGGCTCTAAGGGGGAATCCCTTGCCTCTTAGCTTCTGGTGATTCTGGAGCAATCCTTTATGTTCAGGTCTCTACCCGCATCTTCACAGGGCTGCTTTCCCTCTGTGTATATAGCTGGGTTCAGATTTTCCTGTCCTTATAGGGCTACTGGTTGCTGGGTTAGGATCCACTTTCACGCAGTATTACTTCATCTTAAATTGGTTAGATCTGTAAATATCATAATTTCAAGTAAGGACAGCATCACAGGTTTCACGTAGATATCAACTCCTGGAGGCTCAACCCAGTAAATATGGCTACTCCATTTCCTTTTGCCAGCCATAGATATAAAGGTGAGCTTCTGACCAGTGATATAAAGGGAAGTTTGGTGAGAGGCTTCTAAGAACAACCTCCACGCCCCCACACCATACCAAGAAAAGTACACAAAGAGATCTTCTCTGTTCCATATTCCCTTCTCTTTCTGTTTTGGATGCTTCATTGAAAATATAATTTCTAGTCTTGAGGCTGAGGATTAAACTAACACACTGAGGATGAGGGCATAGACACGTAGGCATAGCCTGGTCCTCGGTGAGATATCTGTCCCACAAAGTCAATCTTCAGTCTGCCTTCTTTCAGACCAGAAGCTGGCGTACTTTTTCTATAAACAACTTTATGGGCCATACAGCCTGACAGACTATTGAACTCTGCTCTTGTAGCACAAAAGAATCCAGATAAAATACAATATGTAAATGAATCAGTGTGACTATGTTGCAACAAAACTGTTATAAAAGCCATCAGTGAACCAGATTGGTACACAGGCTACAGTTTGAAAACCCTCTCTGGACATCTTGTCAATTACACAATTAAAATCTACATGATTTAAATGGGGTGGATTTTCTGTTCCTTGTACCTCATGCATGGTAATAAATGTATCCCAGGCAGGTGAGGTTTTTCCCACTCAGTACTACTGATACTTTGGACTGGATAGTTCTTTGCTGTTTGTGCATTGTAGGATGTTCAGCAGCACCCTTGGCTTCTGCCCAGCAGATGCCAATGATGCCTTCAATTTCGAGGACAAAAATGTCTCAAGATGTTGCCAAATGTCTTCTGGGGACCACAATCATCCCTGGTTGAGGACCATGGATCTGGTGTAAATCACTAGAAATGGAATCACTAGGGCATAGGGCATGTGCATTTTCAGTTTGTCGGGGTCTACCCAATTGTTCTCCAGCATTTATCTTTATTTACACGCTCATTGGTATAATTTCTAGTCTAGTGATCCTCTTGCTTACCTTGAGCTTAGTTGCCTTCAATAAGGTGATTATTGCCTGAGCAAAGGACAATATATCTAAATTTTCACAGCAGGGGTGCAAGTTTAATCAGCCCTCTCTCTTGTGACTCCTAATCAAGGAATTAGGTTTTATTTAAGTGAGGTTTACCCTTTACGTTTAAGCACTGATGACACTATAATTATGATCTGTTTAATTTTTTTCCTCCCCTGCTGTGGACATTCATTTGCTTTTTCTCTCTTTACTCAAACAAGATCCTCAGGGGGAGGTATCAAATGAATCATTAGGCAGTCCCTGGAGAAGGGGTTACCCCATCTTTTCAGGTATGGGAGAGTTAAATAGATAAATGTGAGAGATGAGAACTGTCTTGCTCCGGGTCTGTTGGGTGGAAGGGACTTTCCTGGGAATAACTGTGATGTAATTGAATATTGAACTGAAATCTGAATCCACTTGTTTTCCCAGTAGGTTTGGGTCAAGGTCCCTATTCTGTTTCTTAAGTGGATATTTAATAATCCCAAGATATCAACAAAGATTGTAGGATATTTATGGACTACTGAGCACTTTGCTAACACTTGACACAATCCTCCCTTTTCATCCTTACATCAGTCCACAGAGGTAGGTATTCCTATTTTACAGATGGAAATATGGAGGTTCATAGAGGTGAACAATGTGCCCAAGGCACCAAGCTCCTACTGCACAATGGGGTGAGGGGTCCAATCGAGATCTTGCCGGCTCTCTGCGTCAAAACAGCCGGTTACAAGTCTGACTTTGATTCAAGAACTCTGTGGTTCACCAAGCCGACTCCTGGCATCAGATCTGGCCTTGGCATTCATACATGGCTCCAGGAAACACAGCTGTTTGGGGGTGGCAACAGCTGTTCACTCATTTACCACTCTACCAAGCCACACAAATTAAAACAGCATAAGGTAAAGCTCACTCAGTCTCAAACACTAGGATAGGTAATTATTGTTTTAATTAAAGAAATATCCAACCTTCTCCAGTTTAAAACACTTAAGGATTGATTTCTGTAGGGGGTAAGGGAATGCTCTAAAGCATATTTATATTTATTGACTGTAACAATTCTACATGATCACTTTGTATGTTTGAAAAGGACATATTGGGATGCTTTTCATCCATCCACCCATCCATCCATCCATCCATCCATCCATCTATCCATCCACCCAACCTCCCACCCACCCATCCATCCATCCATCCATCCATCCACCCACCCATCCATCCATCCATCCATCCACCTACCAACTCACTCATCCATCCATCTATCCACCCACCCACCCATCTATTCCCTGAGTCTTTGTTTCAACAAATCACAGAGCACCTATTATGTACCCAGCTTCAAGCATGGGGAAACCTTCGGCAGCTAGAAAATCTATCTCACTCCATTGAGAACTCTCCATGGAGGATTCGTACTCCCTCGCATTATGTCGAAAAAGTTTTCTCTGAATGAAGTTATCCACGGGATTGCCACACACTGTTTTCCAAAATAACCTCTTACAATTCCTCAATTAAAGACCTCCAACGCAGAAAAGGAAGGAGGGGAACAGACCAACACTCCTTCTGGAGGACTCAGAAAAATACTCCATCATATTCCCAGCAGAGAAAGCAGCCCCTGCCTGCTGAAAACGTCTGCTTCTAGCTGCCCGTTTAGGACGCTTCCTCTTCTTGTTAGTTTCTAGGGGTTGCCATAGCAATGTACCACATCTAGGAGGCTTAAACAACAGACATATTTTCTCACAGTTCCATAGGCGGGAAGTTCAAGGTCAACACACCCGCAGAGTTGGTTCCTCCTGACAACTGCGAAGGAAGGAACTGCTCCAGGCATCTCTCTGTGGGTTTGTAGGTGGCCACTCTCTCCGAATGTCTTCAGACGTCACCTTTCTGTGTATGTCTGTGTCCTAATTTCCTCCTTTTATAAGAACACCAGTCCTAGTGGGCTCAGGTCCATCCCAATGGCCCCGTTTTCTCTTAATTACCTTTTTTAAGGACTCTGTCTTCAAACGTCATATTCTGAGATCCTGGGTGTTAGAACTTCCACGTGTGAATGAAGGAGGGAGGGAAGGGGGTCACAACTCAACCCCATGCAGCTTCCCTCTCTCCTCTCAGGTCCTCAGTGATGACATAATGTGAAAGTGCACAAGAGACTCGCATGATCTTCGATAAATTATTTAAACACTCTGCCTCAGTGTGGTCATCTATCATATTATTCTAATATCAGTACCTATTGCATAGGTTTAGTAGGGCTAAGCGAGTCAGTACAGCTACAGTGCTCAGAACAGCGTGTGGCAGGGTATTCATTCAATAAGTGTTTAGTAAACATCAAAACATTTTGTAGTGCCAGGGATGGAAATGAATGCCCTGCACACACCAGCAAAAGCTCACTTTGACCCAAGTGTTAGGAGAGTATGATGTTACCCAGAGGATTTGCTTCTCTGGGCCATGCTTAGCATCAGCGCTGGAGTCCCCCGTTCACAGTAGGGGAGTATGTATCTGTGAGTGTCTTTATCTCCAACATTCTTCAAAGTACACTATGTACTGACTACGTGGTCTGTTTGAAACCATTAACAGGCACCAACTGGGTAGTAGCAAGTGCTGACAATATGTGATGGGGCTTTACCAATAGGACCTTGTTTGACCAGTGGAGTAGATATTCCTAGTCCCATTTCATGTCCAGGAAACGAAGGCTTCACAAAAGCCACACCTTCAGGCCAAGTTCCCCAGTGAGTAAGTAGAAGAAGACAGGCTCACTCTTTCACAAGTAAATGAAGCGCTCTCAGATTCAGGGCTTCCAGAGCATAGAAGTCTTCCCTTGTCTACAACTTTTTCACCACCCCTTCTTTGCTCCCTCTGCCCCATGATGTGTTCCTAAGGCCAAGATTTTGCTCTCTGTTACAGAAAACATCCAAACTGCTGGGACCAACCCAGCACCACCTTGCGAGCCCAGCATATCGAGGGGCAGCCTTCCAAACAGGGTAATAATTGTCCCATTAAAATTAATGTCCATGAAGTGAGCCGTTAAAAGCGTGCAGATTAAAAAGGGGGGGAGGACTGTTCAATTTAAATCCAAAGGGCTTTTTAAATAGACACTGTGTCTTCATTCTTGGAACGCTACACCCGGGCAATGGCTCAGGCCCCCTCTGCAAAGACGAGGAGGATTAAGGAGGTGGGTCCCAGGAGACGGGAAAGTGGTTCTGGCCAAAGGCAAAGGGAATCAAGGTTTATCCAGAGCCCACTGCCTGCCAGGTGCTTGGCATACATTTCTTTCATTTAGTCTCTACCCCAATCCTGGGAGGGAGGTATTATTCCCAGATTACAGGGGGCAGTATAAAACCGTGGTTAAGAGCTTAGTGCCTTTAGCAGATTGCCCCAGTTTAGAGCCAGGCTTCATTTTTTTACCAACTCTGTAAGCTTGAGTGAGAAGACTTATGCACCTCAGTTTTCTCATCTTGAAAATAGGATAGTATTAGTGCTCTCCCAGCACACACACACACACACACACACACACACACACACACACTTGGAGATTCAGCATAGGCAGTTCAGGTACGGGTCTTGGCCCAATTTGTTGATGTAGGTGTTCCCTATTGTTAGCTTAAGAGAACTGCGGCTAGAAGGTTAGGGCCACCGGAGTCACAGAATCCACCTGAGGTCTGATTCCTAACTCTATCATTTCACCACGCTGCTCGCCAAGAGCGTAAATCTCTCCTTGTAATACATGCAGCCAAAACTAAACTCATGGCCTTGATGACTATTTTCCTAGGGACCAAGGGGCTTGTCCGGCCTTGGCAATATACTCTGTCGGTGGGAAATAGAGAATGGAAACTTCTGGTCATTCCCAGATAGCTGGCGTGGGTCCACCCCAGAGCCTTTCCCAGAGTTTTAGAATCCGGCTAGATTTAAGATTAGAGAGGTCTCCTGCCTCACCTCCCAAATCAAGGCGCTGGACCTCTCTCCAGTCTGTACCTTTCCTAGCAGTGACAGACAACTCCAGACTTTCCTGTCTGGAGAAATATTGGGGGTTCCCTCCAATATCAGAAAGGGGAAGGGCTAATGTAGCCCGTGTCACCAGACACTCAAATGCAGGCTCTGAGGATCTTTACTGGGTCTTAAATTTGGATCGCTGTCAATCTCAGCAAGAAAACAGTATTCACAAGGAAAGCAGGCAAAAAACAAGTTTCTTTCTTGACCTCTCTCCATAAGGGTCTTTTGGTTGCATCTTCCCGCCCCTCCACCCCTCACCCCCGGCTCAGGACGTACCCCTCCAATCCGCCACCGAGCCTCGATCAGGATCTTAGCGGTTTACTGGAGGGCCTTAGGGTCAGGTCACCGAGCCCAAAAGGGGGTGGGGACGTATGTCGGGGGTGTGTTCAACCTCAAAGCTACGAGCGCCGAGTCAGACCTGAAACGAGGGAAGTCGGGGTGCGTCTGGCTCTTCCTTAACATTTTGAAACCACCCACCTCCCCACAACAAAACGGCAGCCTCGGAATATTTTTGAATAATACAACCGAATTTGATATCCGGTTCATTAAAAAAAACAAACAAACAAAAAAACACGGCAAACATGCTTGCTTGCTTCCTTCGCCAAATCGGAACTGGAGCTCAATTCTGGAAAAGGGAAAGGATGAAAATCTTCCTTCGCCATCCTCGCCTCGGCGGGGATGGTGGAAGGTCCCCCCTCGACTCCCCAAGACCCGGGCACCTAGGGTGCCTTCTCGCGTCCGTGTGTGCCGCGCTCGCCTTCCCAAACCGCGCGCCCCCTTGCTGCCGGCGCCGCTAGGGTTAAAAGTTACCTCTCGGTTTCTTCTGCCTGCAGCCCCCACCCCCCACGGGGGCCGGATGATGTAACCCCCTCCCCGCGCCCTCCCCGCCCCCCTCCACCATGTGACACTTTAATTAATAATAGCGCCGTCAGCACAACAAACGCACAACCCAAGGAGAAACTTGGTGTCCAGGGGAGGCCCCCGGCGGTCGGAGCGCGGCGGCAGCGGCGCGGGCGCAGAGGCCGGAGGAAGAGGCGGCGAGGGGCGGCCTGAGCGCGGGGAGGGAGCTAGGCGAACGGTCATGTGCCCGTGCCCCCTGCACCGCGGCCGCGGCCCCCCGGCCGTGTGCGCCTGCAGCGCGGGTCGCTTGGGTCTGCGCTCCTCCGCCGCGCAGCTCACGGCCGCCAGGCTCAAGGCGCTCGGCGACGAGCTGCACCAGCGCACCATGTGGCGGCGCCGCGCGCGGAGCCCGAGGGCGCGGGTGCCCGGCGCGCTCCCCACCTACTGGCCCTGGCTGTGCGCGGCCGCGCAGGTGGCGGCGCTGGCAGTCTGGCTTCTCGGCAGGCGGAACTTGTAGGAACGCGGGGCTGCGTGGTGGGGCCAGAGCCGAGACCCAGCCGGATCGAGCAACAGGTACGCGAGCTAGCGAAGGAGCGGGCTAGAGCCAGGGCGCGGCATCTGGACTAGGGGGTCCTGGGGGCGCGAGAGTGGCGAGTTCGGCTTCTTCTCGTCCCTTCTTCCTCCCTCTCTGCGTCCCTCTCGAGGAAGCGTCTTCGTTCCCCTCTCCCACCCGCCCTCACCCCTGCTAGGGAGACTCAGACTGTTTCTGCCCCTTTCTCATCTGCCACTCACTAGCGCGGGGACTTTGGGGCGGACTTCAGTTCCGTCGTCGCCACGAGCTCCACAGAGTAAATAGCACACAGCTTAAGTAAAAGTGCCCTTGCCAGGGAACGTGGCTACCTGCCGCAAGTCATTATTATGGCACTTCATTTCAAGACAAGTCCCCGGGCCCCTTCCCAGCCAGCGCCTGCCAGTCGTGAGTCGCCGCCGTCTCCATCCCTGTCGCAGACCTGCCGTGCCCCCCCTTCCTGAGTTCCCCTTTTAAAGGCTCTGCAGGTTACTGGCTGGTTGGGTCTTTCTCTCCAAGACCCGCAAACTTGCCAGTTTTCTTTCGTCCTGACAACTTCATCGCTCCTTCTCGGGAGAGGTGTCCTGTTCAAGGAGCTTGGCTTCCGGTCGCCAGACTTCGGAAGCTGCTTCGCTGAGATGTCCTAGAAGTGGGGTGGAATCTGAGGGTCCTGGAGAAACTCTGCTGGGGAACTCCTGGTGAGAAGTGTGTAGTAAGCCCTTCTGAGGCTGATCTGTAGAGGGAGGGAATGTGTGGAGTGCTTACTGTACGCTAGGCTCTGCACAGGGGTGGCCACTGAACGCCTGATGTGTTCGGTGCTGCTGACAAATGCTAGGCCATTGGGTGCGGGAATTATTGAGCACTAGTCGTGCGCCTGACACTGTGGTAGGCACTTTGGGGGAGCAAACGTACAAGGATCCTTTGCCCAAGTTTTGGAATAAAGAGAGGGGCGCGGCAGAGGGTAGGAGTGGAGAGAATCAGGTGCCTCGAGGCCACCAAGGTTGGAAGGCGTAGAGACACAGGTGAAAATCAAAGGCCAGACAGAGAGCCCTCCAACCTGGTGGCCCCGACTCCCGTCTTCGGCGCGCTCGGTCGGGCCTAGCCCCTGGGGCGCCGACACCTCGGGAAGCTGGCGCAGCGCCCGCACGCGAGGCCCGAGCGTCTGCGCCCGCGGGGAGCGGCGGCAGCCGGAGCGTGGGGGGTGGCAGCGCCCGGGGAGCTGCGTGGGTGCGCGGGGTGTGAGCCGGGAGCGCGGGCGACAGATGTCGCGTGGGCCCGCGCAGCCCGGGCGCCGGTGAAGAGAAGTGCGGGCTTTGGGGCGCGCTCCGCCTGACTCCCGGGTGCTGAGGTCCCATCCGCTTGTCCCCGCCTCCCCACATCCTGGCCAGAAGGGGCCGGACTGGGGCTGCCGACTCCAAAAGGGCGGAAACAACGTTTTGGACCAAGTATAGGGCCCAAATAACCCGAGGCAAACGAAAGGACTTGAAGCCCCGAGCGTGGGATTTGGGAAAAGGCAGAAAGAAGGGCGGAGGGAGTGGGGAGGAAGGTCAAGAAGATGGAAAAGAAGGTTGGGGGATCGAGAGAGATACCACATTCAGAATACATTGGAGTGCGGAAGTGATTAGGAAGGAAGATGGGAAGGAAAAGGAAGCTAACAGAAATGGGGGCTGGGACGCGGCTTCTAAGGTCTGGGGTCCAGGTTGGATTATGGGGATGTCTGGAGCTACGCGTAGGTAGGTGGGGACTCCTCACCAGAGCCCCATAGTGTGTGTGGCTGGAGGCGGGGTACTCTCAGGCTATGAAAGTTGAGGCCCCACGCCGTTTGGGCGGACAGGGTGTGCCCCAGTGTGCTCAGACCGAGACAGAGGGAGGCGGGTTTCGCTAATGCGAGGGGTTGGCAGGTAAGTGTCACCCTAGAGTTTTTTTTTTCCCCCTTGCTCACTCTGGTTCTGTCTCAGAGTCATTTATGTCCTGAGTTTTGATTCGGAGCCACCTGTTCTGAACAGCCCTCCCTGGGCTCTCCTGCACCCCTTGCTCCTCTCTGTGCCCACCACCGCATCTCCAGGGGTGTCAGGCTTCCTATGGCGCCCTGACCCCAGGATGCCCCCATACCACCCTCTTCCAGTGCTGCCACTGGCATCCCCGTGCTCGGGCTCCTTGCCTGGCAGATAGAATTCTCTCCTCACCATTTCCATCTGACCTCAGAAGACCTGCAGTTCCCACTTTTTCGGCGTTCGTGCTTAATTTTTTTTTCATATTTTCCCACCTCTAGTGAGTTAGGTAGAAGGGACAGTCAAAACAGTGGAAAAAGACTTCGTTGCACGCTCTCCACTTTCCTTAGCCTGCTGGGGAAAGGGACGTGTGCACACCCTACCTTACAGTCACTGGCAGGCCTGTGTCGGAGACCTTTACCAATGGTTTCTTAGGTGTTAGGGTTGAGCTTCGCTATATGCAGATCAGTAGTCTAACAAACTTGTTCTGACCTCTACTGTGAACCAGTAACAGTTTCCTCACAAGCCATCAGTTAAAAAAAGAAAGAGAACAGAAGTCCCAAGACTCAATTTTCCTATCTGTAAAATGGGGACAAGAATAGTATTGGATTTAGCAGGGCCCATATGGGTGGCTTGCAGTTATAATCCTAGCACCCAGGGAAGCTGAGGCATGAAGACCACAAGTTTGAGCCCAGTCTGGACAATTTAGCAACCCCACCTCAGAATTTAAAAATGCAAAGCTTTTAG
>NDGM010959141.1:0-10134 GCA_002564305.1 Octomys mimax | reverse complement strand
CCCACCCTATGACTGTATGAGGCTTTGGGGGGACAACTAGACACAAACCATAACAGAGACTAAGTTTGCAACACATAAACCTTTGGAGGACATGCTCAAATTATACGCAAAAGCAGGACTCGAGGACAAAGATCAACTAAGAGTCAAGAAGTAAAGAAAGAAAGAAGAGACAGTATGTCATAGAGATTAAAGTGGCAACTTAGAATCATGAACACAAGGGTTTAATGTCCAGGATTGTCCTGTACTAACGTTGATCTTCAGATAAAGGATCTTCAGTTTCTTAGTACGATTAGAATTGTAACTATGACAACTGATCTAATAGGTTGCTGTGAGAATTTACTAAGATAATGCGTCGTGTAAGTAGTTTTGCCAGTACCTGGGACATTGTCAGGACTGGTAATCATTGGGCATTATTTTATTTGCACTATAACTGTCTGCATTGCTATCAAGAAGGAAATCAATGCATGAAGATGAATAAACAACTTTTCAGAGGGCAAAATTATCAATCTTCCATCTGTATTAGTTTTTCTAGAAGGCTTAGCTCTGATAAAGTACTTCCTACTTCCTTTTTATCTTTTTCATGACTGCTTCATAATAATAAAGCCTCCCATTCACCCAGCATGGTTAACCTACCAAAGAAACTGAATTGGATTATTATATTTTATAACTTTTAAAAAAGAAATATTTGACTTTGTTTGCAATTTTCTTTGATCTGTCGTTTATTCCACAGGTATTTTATCAGGTGTCTGCTTTATACCACCATTCTTCTGGGTATTTGGAAGACACAAAATGAAGACCTATATCCTGAGGCTTAGCTGAACCTAAGTTAACATAGTAGTCAATTAAAGGGTTGTGTAAATGCTAGATAAAAGGAAAGAAACGTGGCCTGGAAAGGAGAGTCGCGAGGGCAGAGGCCAGATTTTGTTTCATTTTCTTTTTATTCGCCAAGTGTGGCTCCCCTAAGAAAACGTGGGGCCTCTTATGGATGACTTGGTATCTGAGGCATGATAATTAGATGTTGCAAGAGATGGGCTTTTAGCTGCTGTGTCTGCTCTCTGCTCCATTCTCTTCCAGTCACCTTGGGTCAGCTTTTCCTGACTGCTGGGCTGCTGTCATGTGTAGCTCAGTTCCTGTCTGCTATCCATCCCAGCAGATCCATTCTTTCTGATAGGCCAGAACCAGGCCCACCTAAGCACCACTACCCATGACCCAGCTAGAGGCAGATGGCAAGTGACATTCCAGAACATGAGCCTTTGTTCCCTGCCCTGTGGTTTCCTCAGATTATGGCAAATGAGAGAACTTCATTTGGATGTGATGTGGGGCCCCTCAGTTTTCTCACCCCTGCTCACAGAAATTCCAGCTCTCATTCCCAGGTGAGCTGCCAGAACACTTGAGCACAAGGTAGCGTTACCATTAATCTCCCAACCAGGGCTCCTATTAATGTGTCACTGAAGCAGCCTATTTTCTTATACTAGTTCCCGCCCCTTTGATATACTGGACATGTGTCAAAAAAATCCAAGACCATCCGTATCTTATCTTACATTAGGAGGAGTCATGTAGAAATGTCCCTTCATTACCAGGACAGTCATGTCAAAAAGAATCGACTTATTGTCAACGTTTCTAACCTAACAATGTTAATGGAGCCTTTAGACATCCTTTCTCCTCATTTGTTTCTTAGATGCCTATCAAGGAGACAGTTGAAAGAGAGTTTCCAAGCTCTGGGGAGTCCTGTGTATGTGTATTAAATGACAGCACTCTAGGCTGCTTATTATAAAGGATGCAGGGCTAAGTTGGAGGATTGAGATGGTGGGGAGAACACACGCCTCTGGCATGGTGCCAGGGTGGTGATCGACTCCAAGCAAGTCTTCAGGCTCCAAAGATAGCTATTGTTTCTCTGTCTCAGGCTCTCTCCTCCAAAATCTTCCAGCACTGCATAACAAATATATTTATTGTGTGAAGGCAGTCTTTGAGACAGCTCCCAGCAGAGTTTCAAATACTTCTCTCCCTTGTTTCTCACATATAACTCATCCCCCTCCCCTCCACCTCCTGAGGGAGAAGAGAATACAGGGAGGAAATCATTGACTGGAGAATTATCTGGAGCCTTTAGAAAATACCTGACGCTGGATGGGAAGGGTTTCTGGTCAAGGTTGGTCGATCCTGGAGGAACCAGCTCCTTGACAACATATCATTGGCCATTCAGTGCCCATCAGCTGTAATGAGGTAGCAGGCTGGCATTAGTGCATAAAGCAATACACTATTTTCACTGTAGAAGTTACACGAGTGCCTTGTACTAACAGCATGAAACTATTGGAATTTTTCTAGGAAATGCCCATGGGCTTTTTACAGTAAATCTCTTTCCTGTGTGGATCATTCATCCTTTGTTCTTTTAAAGCACACTGAATGTGCTCCTTAGATCTGTCGTCCTAATTGACCCCACTCATAGACAGTTGAACTCAATCCAGGCTGCATGTTCAGAAAAATGTAACTGTCAGCTGTGTGCAGAGAGCTTCCATAGCCTTCTACGGGCATCTGGCATGGGGGAAATGCATGGCACCCACATACCCATCCTTGGGGCCGGGGGAGAGGAAGGGCCCCCCTGGAAGCTGGTAGGGTCCAGGCTTCGCTCTCTCCAATTCCTGGCAGCTAGTCAGTGGGTTCCTGATTTAGGCTCCATCGACTAAGTGTTCCTGCCTGGGCCTTTGGGTTATGAGGCCGGGCATAAATGTGGAAGGTATTTTTACGGTGATTGCATATTGTGGTAGTGGCTGGCTCTTGGGCGATGGCATTGGGATGAAGCAGTGTCTCTGTTCTTTCATGTGGCGCTCATTTGCTAGCAGCTGGGAGTCCTTCCACTTTTGCTTCTTTTCCCTTTTCTGGCTGTTATTTAAGAAGCTTCTTTAAAATCTTCGTTTTAATGACTTTTTCTGTCTCTAAGATACAGTACCTAACACACACAACTTAAAGCATGAGAGGTTGATTTTGGCTCACAGTTACAGCTGACTCAAAGGCACAGCTGCCTGGTGGAGGAGCAGAGCAGCGTAGAGGGGAGGCTGATCGCAACATGGCCGCGGGGAGCAGGGAAGGAAGAGGGGGACGCAGAGGGAGATTTGCCCTCCTGGCTTGTGCCTCCAATGACTCACTTTTCCAGCCAGGGCCACCTCGCAGAGGGTCAGCTCTTCTACCCTTTAATCCAATCACTTTTCAAACTCTTGATGCTTTGGGGGCCATTTGATACTTAAACCATAGCAATCCCTTTATCTTTACATTAGCCAGAGCTAAGTTCTGACCACTGGAGATGTTCTGTCTTTTTAAAGTTCCATGCAGCTCTGACCTGATTGATGCCAGATACCACTTCCTATATCTTATAAAGGAGAAAACCAAGCTCAGCAAGGCCTGTGCTTTGTTTGCATTTTTGCCAATGAGTGTCAGGACTGAGACTTGAAATGATTCTGTGAGATCTGTGGGGCAGGGCCCATAGCTTTGTGTACTAGGTCCAGGGCATGGCAGACATCCTCCTAGGAGAATCTCCTGAAGGGTAATGATCATTTCTGTGCCAGACATACCTTTATGTCCTGTAGGACACAGTCTCTCACTTATCACATGCAGATAATCCTACCTTGTATGCTGATGATTGGGTCTAAATACTCTGAAGGATCGAAGCTCAGAGCTGGAGCCCAATCCCAACCAGACCCACATTTCCCTTTCTGTCCAGATCAATCCCTTGTTCAGTGTTGTTTAAGGGAAGCATAGCACAGAAGACCTTGTTGGAATAGAGACTGAAAGGTGGGAGTATGGATGTCTTCTCCTTAATTTTATCTTCAGCCAGCGTGCAAAAAATGTTTCCCCTGTACCAGTGCTATGTGGGGCCCTGATCCCTTTCATCCTAATAATGGTTACTGATACAATACAGGTGATATTATTTCTCTTAAGTTACAGATGAGGAGGATGCTCAGGCAGCCCAGACCCCTGACTAGTAAGCACCAAGTCTACCTGACAGGTAGCTCAGGCTTGCAACTGATACCTTATTCCGGTGGGGCTTGTTGACATTTGGATCCAGGGGATGTGGATGAAGATAGGCTGCCTTTATGACATTTCATTTTTTCAAAAATAATTGTTTGTGTTATTCCAAAAGTGTGATTTTTGAAAGAGGTATCCCCTCCTATTTTTATTTTTGTGGGAAAAGTTAATATTTGGAAGACTTGGCAAAGGGAGTGTTAATGTGCTAACATCAAATGAATTCCATGGATTTTCTATTCATTAAGGCCCATTTCCCCCCACATAACTCACCTCAGCTTGGTTATGCCACTCCAGGGCATGCTAGTAAAAGGAGAAAAAACAGGGAAGCCAGCCAGAGAGAGGTGTTTTTGGCTGCAAAACTCAACTTACACCTACCAACAAAGTAAAACAGAAAGACATTGCCAAACAGTAAATATCAAGTTCATTGGCTAAGCCCCAGAAGAAAATGTATTAAGAAATTTACAATGCCTTTTTGAATCTATGGTCACCTGATCCTACTGGACTGTGAGTTTTAGGAATTGCAATTCAGCAATTAGAACATGGATCTAAGTAGAAATTCTGACTGTATCACAGCTTGCTAAAGTATTGATGGCAAAATGTGAGTCTCTTCTTTGCCTTAGATACTGAAATGTAGATTTGTGTATTTATTGATTAATTTGCTACTTATCAGGTGATCTTATTGCAGAGATGGCATGCTAAGATGGTCACTGATACAATACAGGTGATATTATGGGATAGAGCAGTCCTCTTACTTGAAATATCCTTCTGTTGTAGAGCTAGACTGCTGGTAAAAGAAGTTAAAAAAAAGAAAATAAGTTATTGAATAATCCCAGCAAGGGATGAGTGACTTAAAGAAAATCAATCAGATGCTACAAAGACAGAGGGTGATGGGCACAGAGGGATAATTGAGAGCAGATGGCATAGACAATGTTCTTCCTTGTGGCTGAATGTTAAGGAGAAGCCAAAGATCATAGAAAATGTAGAGGCTGCTGCCAACAGCAGGGTCAGCACGTGCAGGCCTTCTGGGGAAGGAGCGGCCTGTTTGTTGGCGAACTGAAAAAACTGGTAGGCCAGAGTGCAGAGAAGCATCAAGAAGAGAGAGAGAGAGAGAGAGATGGGAGCTTGGTCTGACTGCACCAGAGCCAGACCCTATGGGACTTTAGGTCAATGTCTGCTCCAGGAAGGATGGAGAGGTACAGCGGGCATTGAAGCTGCCTGCTGCAGTCCCCAGAGATGGTGGCTTGGAAAGACCTAGGAGTAGAGGCCAGGAGAAAGAGCAGGACATGGGCGCCGGACCTCAGAGCTGTCAGTGCTGCTGGACAGCCGGGTGCACCCTAAAATTCAGATTCAGCTTGTTTTTCAACCCCAGATACTCACATGTACCACTTTTGAAACTTCTTTGTGGTATAATGGTGGACCTCTGGATATCCTGAAGTCACCTGTCTTTTAAGAAACAAACTACAGGGACCGGGGAGATAGCTCAGTCGAATAACTGCTTGCCTGGCAAGTGCAAGGGCCTGAGTTCAATCCTCAGGGTCTGCAAAAACAAAAAACAAAAAATAAAAACAAAAACAACAAAAAGGAACAAGCTACAAGAGATTCAACAGCAAAGCTGAGATGGAGAAAAACCAGTTTGAAAGTGTTTTCACGTTTACTATCCTTTAATTGTCCTGTAATACGTGAAGAGACTATTGTTGTTGTGCCCATTTTACAGATGAGGACAGTGAGACTTGTAGGCAGCAAGTGATGGTTATAAGATCGCATAACCAGTGAGTAGGAATTAAACAGAACCAGCTGTCTGTATCCACATCGAAGGCTCTTTCTCTTACCCCTGGAAAGCACCCAGCAATTACTGAACCTAATTGTGAACAGAGAGATGATCACCAGGAAGCAGCACACAGAATGAGAATGGAGATAGTGGGAGTCCGTGGCTGGAGGGCGAGTATCGTGGCACCTACAGGGTGTCCTTTAAGAAGGTGGCTCTGGTGCATGGACTCTGACAGGTGGTGAGAGCTGTCATCTCTGAGGGGAATATGGTGGGTACAGTCAGGAGATGGTGGAGATGGTTAGGCTTGGGGGGAGGAGGTTGGCCTCAAGGGTGAGGACCCCAGAGCACATCAGTTGCGTTTTGGCTGCTTATTAAGATTTTATTCCAAACTTCTTCGAGCAAGGAGGTGGCAGTTTCTCTTTGCAAGCTGAGCGTAAGTTGCCTGGGCCCTGTTCATCTCACTTTGCAGTCTTGGTTTGTTGTAGGAGGACTCAGGCTCTTCAAACCACTTTCCTTTTTGTTCTCAAGTGTCCCAAGACAGTTTGCATTGCTTTCAACAGATCAGTCCAGTCGTGAGTGGGTATTTTAGCCATTAAAAGAAGGGCAAAGTGCACAGTGTTCTAAGTTGGCAAGCAGCCCCCAGCCCTCCCCCACATCCATACTCTTTCCGTGGCTTTCCATGAAAGCCGTCACTGACTTCTTCCGGCAGTGCCTGCCTTCATTTACTTACAGAGACATGCATGTCTAGAAGGAGAGACACTGGGTATTTGAGAAAGAGCATTCTGCCCATCTACTCTTCATTCAACAGCCAGAGAAATTTTTCCAAAATGAATATCTAATCATGGCATTCCTTTACTTAAAACTCAGTGGCTTCTTGTTCATCAGATGGCAACGAGCCCTTTCAAGAGCTACACTTCGTGGGGCCCTGCTCCTTTTTCCCTCCCTTGGATATTTGTGCTCCAACCACGCACAGACTCCTGCATGCTGTCTTTATGTTTCAAAAGTCCACCATTTTGCCACCTCGTCCCTGTACAATCATTCTGATTATTCAATTATACAACCTCCCAGCTCTCCCTAACTACTCTATAAACTTTATGAAAGTAGGTCACTTATTCATCGTTGTATTCCAAGCTCACAGCATCATGCTTGCTGCATAATGATTTAAAAAAGAATAGCTGTGGCTGTCATGATGGTGTGCACTTCCTACTGCAGCTCCCCTGTACACACCTGTATTAACTTCTTTTATCTTCTCAAGCTTAGAGATAGGCTTCACATTTATTCTCAGTTAAATCTGGGGAAACAGAGATACAGAGAGGTTACGTGACTCCATAAAGATTACATAGCAAATAACTTTTGGGGCAGGTATAAAAATCTAAGCAGTTTGTTTTGGCAACAGTGCTACCCTCCTCTTACATATAGTAGGTGATCAATAAGCGTTGGTTGTCTAAATGAATGACTGAAGCAGTGACCCACTGAATGTATGTCTCCAGAAATCTGGAGTGGATCTGGAGGCCATGCTGAGATCTTCAACCAAGTCACACCTTGGTAATCTTGTACTCAAACCTCTTGTTCCTCCGGTGGAAACAAGGAGAGCTGAGACATAGATGTTAGGCACCAGCCATCTGTGACCCCAAACTGACATGACATAAAAGACCGTGTCTGGATTTAGCTTTTGAGTTTGGAAACCTGAAAACAAAAAATGAACAGTTTCTTCTCTAGATTACAAGGGCATTCACTATGGCCCTCAGAGATGAAATAGTAAAAGGAGAAAAACCCAAATGGAACTTGCATCAGGCTTTTAAACCAAGCAGATAGAAGTCGTAGGCCTCTTTGCCTCTCCTTTTGGGTATCACTTGAGGAGGGATTAGGGGCTAATTATCCACAATCGCTTCCTTTGGAGACTATGCTCATTGTTAGGAGTTGGGAGGGCCGCCTGGAGAAGCCACAGAGTTCATTTCTCCCCTTTCCAAATGTAGTTAAACAAAAGTCTCATTGCATTAATACTTTAGAAATCCTGCTGTAACTGAGGCCACAGAAAACTGCTCACCAGGGATCCAGAGCCCAGCAGACGAGTCTCTCTCAGCCTGCATGAAAAATGCAGACGTGCTCCTATGTTGCTAGTTAAGCTTGCTGGGACTTTAATGCATGCCTCTGACAGCATTTTAGACCCAAGCCTTGGGCCCAGGCCCCTGCTCCTACCCCCAAATCTGCCACCAGAGTCCTCTGTGCCTCCTAAACACTCGGCTTTTGCACTCGGGACGTTTTATAGAGGCAGCTTTACTGGAAGGATCCAATTACAGGGTATGGCAAGTTAGATTCAGTGCCCTGGTTAACAACGCTACAGAGAACACTGAGGTTCCTTTGGCCTTCCCACTCTGACAGGAACGAACGGAGGTAATGGCAAACAGCTCCTGAGATGGCCGCCGCTCCTGGACACAAGCACTCTGTTGGGTTTTAAAAAAATTTTTATGTTTTCATTCACGTCCAAAAAGCAATACATCATAGTTGCAAGGGGAAAGAAGTCAACAATAGGAAGTAGAAAGGATAAAATAAACACCTCCCCTCTCACTCTTACTTCCTCTGAGGTAGGCACTCTCTACTTTTCTGTGTATCCAGCTAAATCTGTCTTTATTATATTTACGAACAAAACCACATTGTAGTTAAAAGTTTTCTATCCACATTTTTGTTTTTTCTTCCACCATGCATTATGGATATTTTTGATATCAATCTATTAAAGTCTACTTTATTCTTTTATAACGGATCTGTTCGAGTTTCTTGTCTACCTATATTACAGTCTTTTTAGCCACTTCTTTTGTTGATATGTATTTAGGATGTCTCCAAATCTTTTTTTCTGTCTATCACAAATAACACTGCAGTGAACAAGCTTTGTAGTGTCTTTGAACACACTGTATACACATGAAAGAATTTCTGTAAATTCCAGAGTTATTCAGAGTATTAAATGAAAATACTCTTTTTTTTGGAAAATATTCTTTGTTCTTTGTAAGACATTTAACTTCAGCTTCCTCTAGAGCTCTCTTAAATCTTTCAAATGATTAATTTTTTTAAATGCCACTGTATTGTTGTCTAAGCTTGCCTAACAAGCCTCTTTAGACCACTTGGCTATCTCATCAGCCCAAAAGCAGAAGTTTTAATTTAATGAAGTCTAACTTACCAAAGCTTTTCTTTTAGGGTTGTGATTTGGGGGTTATATCTAAAACTTATCACCAAATCCCAGATTTTCCATAAAATTTCTCCTATCTTCTAGGTGTTCTGTACTTTTCTATTTTACACTTAGGTCCGAGAGCCATCTTGCATTAATGTGTTCAAAGTGAAAGATCTATGTTTGGGCTGCTTTTATTTATTTTTCTTTGTTTTACCATATGTAATTTTTAATCTAAAGAGAATAAGAGAGTAAAAAAAAGTAGAAATGATATAGAATTTCACTAAATAAAACAATAGGAATTCAACAAAAGTTGTTATATTGTATAATGTTTATTCAGTTTTTGTATGTTCATTGTATGTTAAGGATTTATTTTATGTATTTAGTACAGGGCCTACCGGGCTTCATAAATCGAACTCCTGTTTACAGCCTCCAAAGTGCTGGGATTACAGGTGTACCTCACCATGCCCAGTCTCAATGGCTCTCTCAAGGTGCCCTGGAGGCAGGCCAGCACAGCAAGATTGAGGATCAAACCCCGGGCCTCTGTGTTTGCCTAAGCAGGCACTTTAATCTGCTGAGCTGTTTGGCTGGCCCTGCCTGTTAAGTTGTTTTAGTTGTTGTAAAGGATATTGCCATTGAATTACCTCTGCTCCTTTATCAAAGGTCAGTTGGCTATATTTGTGTGGTTCTATTCCTTGGCTTGCTATTGATCTATTTTTTTCATCAATACCACACTATTTAGATTACTGTAGCTCTCTATTATATTAGGTCTTGAATTTATATAGTGGTAGTCCTCTAACCTTGTCTTGCTGCAGTGTTATATAGGCTATTCTGGGTCTTTGTATTTTTGTATAGACTTTAGAATCACATTGTTGATATGTATAATATAAATTACTAGGATTTATTGGGATCTTGTTAAGTGTCTAGATTGAGAATTGGTATCTTAAAAATTGAGTCTTTCTATACATGAATATTGATTCTTTTTTTAGATTTTTTACTTTTTATCAGAGTTTTATTGCTTTCCTTATACATTATACATGTATTATCTTATTTATACCCAAGTTTTTCATTCTGGGAATGCTAAAATAAATGGCGTATGTTTTAAATTTCTTTCTTCTTTTCCTTCCTTTCTCCTTCTCCTCTTCATTTATTTATTTATTTAACTATCTATCTATTTATTTATTTATTT
>NDGM010959115.1:0-11900 GCA_002564305.1 Octomys mimax | reverse complement strand
TTTTTAGTCTGGACTCCAGCTTCTTACCCCCTATACTATACTATCTTTTTCTTTTTCTTTTAAATTGCTCAGTACTGTCCAATAGAACACCCTGCAGTGGTAGAAATGTTCTATATTCATGCTGCCCATTACTGTAGTCACTGGCAACACACGTCTATTGAGCTCCTGCCAAGTAGATAGTGAAACTGATAAATTGAGCTTTAAATTTTATTTAATTTTAGTTAATATAAATGGAAGGAAGTATAAGTGGTGGCCAGTATATTATGCATTATAGATTTAGTGTACTCTTGGAGATTAATAGAATCCTAAACTATTATGTTTAGAAGAAAATTGGAGCACACTGAAACATTTATTTTCACATCTCACCAATTGTCTACTTTTTCTTACATCATTTTTCCTGTCTTCATTTCCATTGTTCTCCCCTCTTTCCCTTTGGCAGAGTTCTCTTATGCATAGTCAATAGGTCAACAGTGTGGAGAAATCCTGATTGTTCCCATTATAAAAAATGGGGAATGAATTGCATAGAGAAACCTTCCTACATTGTTTTTTAATCAACTTTATCTTCCACGAGCAGGAATTCTATCTAAGATAAAACAATAAAATTTGACAAGAGTGAGCTCTAGGGCATCTGATATTCATCAAATCAGCCAGTAAATTTTCTTCTTTTGGGCGAGCTAGTTTAATATCAGCTTCTATCAACCAAAAAAGTTCTTAATTCACATGACTAGCATGAGGGCATTGGATGCTATATGTGAAATAGTGTGATGCTGTGATTGCTACAAAGTGCTATCTTTTTTTCACCTGAATTACCTCTGAGATTCTTCAGAGTGACCTAGTCTTTTACTGGATCCATTCATTTAGCACACTTATGGAAATCCTGTGATTCTCATGCTTTGGAGCAAAGAATTACATAGTAGACACCTTGATCCCTCTAAATATTCTGCCCTCTGATCCCTTTAAAATACTCTGATGGCTGAGTTGTTTTTGGATCTCATTAAGTGTGCCACTGATATCTTCCTTTGGCTTGGGGCCCCATGACAGGATACGAGGTTTGTTGCAGCTTGGTGATTACCATGCTGGGCACAGCTGTCAGCATCTCTTCACCTTCATTTCAGAGAAACCGATTCTATTGGCAAGAGATCAGAAGGCAACCCAGACAATAACGGGGTTTCTCTTTAGCAACAGAGAAATGGAAAGATCATCTTCCAGACCTTTCCTCTGCCCCAGCTGTTTTTGGGCAGTTCTTCCATTTCACTGATGAAAACTCAGATTTTTTCTTTATTTGTTTCCTATTCACATGTCCCAGCTCTCAGTGGGGAAACAGAATTGTCCCATTTTTATTGCATTGCTTGCTGTTTTAGCACAATACTGCGCTTGAAGTTATAGCAGAAAGAGACAGCTGTTGTGCAGAAGGCACAAGCCCTGCCTGCTGGGAACAGACTCTCCAGATTCATCCCTGAGATCATGAGCCATCATGTTAGCCCTTTTCTAAAAGGCAAATGGAAGTAGAAGGATTGTCCTGACCAGTTTTCCAGTTGACTAATCTTTGGCTCATTAACATAGTTTGGAATTGCAGTGAGAGATCTAGGCGAAGCTGAAATCAATCTACTCAGTTCTCAAAGTAGAATCCTGGAAGGGTTAAAAAAAAAAAAAAAAGCAACATGGAATGATATCATGCAACATGGCAAGAGAGTAAATGTGAAAGTTCTACAGTGAGTAAAAGAAAAACTAATCTACCAATTAATTCAAAAATTCCAAGATTTATAAGTAAATGACAAAATCAGATCAGAGAAAAAAGTGAGTGTAGAAGTAGCAAGAACTAGAACCGATTAAAAACAAATAAAGTGCACTGTGAGTGGGAGAAGAGCACCCTCTGTGTGACTAGTCTGGCTAGCATTCTGTGAGGCATTCTAGGGCCTCGTCAGTGTTCAGTGCTCCTGAATTGCTTGTGATTTATGGGAATCTACAGCCATTTTATTTTATTTTTTTTCTGGTAAAGTTGTTGTTTTGTTTTGGCTTAGCATAACAGAAGTATATTCCGACCATATCTTTTGCTTGCCATAAATTTGGATGTGAATTTTTTGTTTCTTGTTTCATTAAAAAAAATTAGAAGCACATAATGATTGCATCCATTGTGGGGAGCGGGTTCATGCACATAACAAAATTCAATTCTTTTTTCACTATTCCTTCTATTGTTATCTTTCCTCTCATATTTTGCCCCCTTCCCTTTTTCAAGAGATTCCATGAACAGCATATGTTCAGAGAGACAGTCAGGACACATGACAGGTAGCTTCTCTTTGGCCTATAATCCCCGGGGTTGGGAAGACTTGAGTGGCTGAGATCATAGGGGTTTCTTTATGCATATACCTGGGGCTTTGGTTGGGCTGGCAAACAGTTTTAGTTGAACAATGGAGCCTCCATCCAGGTTGGGATTTTCCAGGAGAATTAGCATCCTGAGAAGAGCTATTCAAGAGATCCAGGAACAATACCACTCTGCCATATTCGTTTCATTGAAGTAATCACAATCTTCATGCCTTGCTGTAGTTTGGATCTGAAATGTTCCACAAAGACCCATGTATTAGAAGCTTAGTTCCAAGTATAACATTATTTGGAGGGAATAGGACCTTTAAGAGGTGAGGCCTAGTGGGAGGTCTTTAGGCCTTAAAAGTAGATTGTGGAATCTTGATTTTCTCTTTACTTGTTTTTGCTCCTTTGTTTCTGATGTAAGTTTCCTCTGCTACGTGCTTCTGCCATGATGTGCTACCTCATCACAGGCCTAAAGCAATGGCACAAGTTGATCATGGACTGGAACCTCCTTAGGTAAGAGCTAAAATAACCCTTTTCTTGTCTTAATTTAATCATGTCAAGTATTTTGATATAGTGACAGAAAACTAACACATCCTTCTATCTTCCACATTCAAAGGACACTTAGAACCACTCTCCCAGTGGGTTAAAGGCCAAAGAATTTGTGGCCACGAGTTGCGAACTTCCACATGATGGTGACTGCATACTTAAGGCGCAGTGCCTTTGTTTGTGCGTAAAATGCTGCTTAGAATGTTACTAGCAGTACTAAAGGTAATCTGTGAAGGAGTTACAACTTCACCTGTAAAGAACTAGATGGAAAATATTTTTGGTTCTTGGGCCATACAGTTCTACAGGATCTACTCAATTCTGTTGTGCATGACCTCAGTCATAGAAATACATACATAAGTGAATGAGAGTGGCTGGTTCCATTAGCTTTATTTATGGACTCTGAAATTTTGAGTTTTGGATAATGTTCAGGTGTCACAAAATGCCACTTTCCTCTTGATCTTTTAAAGCCATTTTAAAGTAGAAAAATGTTCTTACCCTTTGAGCTATAGGAAGGCAGGTACTGAATTTGCCCCTCAGGCCACATCTTGCTGATCTAAGTAGATAACCTTTTGTAGTGTAGGGAATGTGCTAGGTGATGAATTATTATCACACGGATGGTTATTGTACCCATTTATTCAGAGTCACATCAAAGAGGCAGCTGACTTTTCTGATTGATTTAGATTTCTCAGTAGAATACACAATACACAATTCAATACATAGATTACATTAAACACAATTATAGATATCTTTGAGCTAATCCAAGTATTTTGCAGTGTCATGCACTAGTGGAAGAAACACAGATAATATTATTATAAGTCCAGCTTTCACTGTCTGCTTGAACTTTGTGTGCCACTGACCACCAATGACAACTAAGTGTCACTCCCAACCTGTTGTGAAAATGTCTCAACATGACTCTGACTACTTTCTCTCTACATTTGTTACTAAGATGATGACCATCTTTTATTTTTCTGTTGCAATTCTACCACGCTTCCCCTTGAAATAATTTTCAACCACATTCTTAAATGTAGAGTACTTAGCCTGGAGTCTGACATAAATTGGACTTTCAATGCTGTGTTCATTAATTGAATACTCTGGTAGCACGCAGAGAAATAGTTACAACTCGGTCTCTGGAATCTGAAGTCTTTGTGACTTGCCAGCGGTGTGACTTTGGGCAAGTTGTTCAACTTTCCTGATTTTCAAAGCTGTAATCTATAACATCAGGATAAAGTCAATGTGTCTTTAAGGCTATGCTAGCATTCAGTAGGGTTATGTATGTAAGCTCCTTGGCAGTAATAAATGGCTAATAAATATTTAATGCAACCACAAATATTACTGTAACTGACTTTGGGATTCCCTGGGCTCTGTGCTTGTTCTAGTGGGCAGTTAGAGCTGCTGCAGTGGTATGATTAAATGTTGCTACTCTAGTTGATTTTGTAAGCAGCAGACTTTAATATTAATCTCTATGTAAATCTTTATAATTTTCTGGAATAACAGAATTTCAGCAGAGTCTACCTTGTTTCATGAAAATAAAAGGAACAAATGAAATTCTATACATACTGAATAATTATGTGCTTAGCCCCAGCCTTATGATAGGCACTATTTACTTAGACCTACACATGTGTTCTGGAGAGCTTGTTAGGTGTAAATTTTCAGACTGTGCTCCAAGGCTCTCTGATGCTGTAGTTTTGGGGATGGGCAGGCTAGAGTTTGAATTTTGCTCAGGTTCCCATGTGATGCTACTGTTGGCTCCAGGTTACTTCTTGAGAACCACTAGTCTCAGTGATCCCTACTGTCCTCCTTTGAGTATTATTTCATTCACACTTTTGTGCATAACATCTCTCTTTCATTGAGCTAGACTCTGTCCTAGCTATAACAGCCACACTTGGGAATAAAACAGCCAAAAATTCCTGGCTTCTTGAATCTTCCATCCCAGTACTTATGGAAAGGATTGGAGATGAAGCAGAAATCTTCTAAATTATTCCATTTAATCCTTCAAAAGACCCTATGAGGGACATATTATTGTTTCTCATTTGACAAATCAGGAAGCTGAAGCCAAAGACTAAGGAAGGTGTCATGGTCCTGTAGTGATGTGCAACAGAGCTCAGAAGTTTAGTTCAGGTGGCTTAGTCCCACAGCCATGCATTTTATGTTAACATTCTACATAAATGATGAGAAAGTAGCAAGTGTCTCGGTGCATTCAGGCCGCTATAAAAAAATTCCATAGAGCTGGCAGTTAAAAACAACAGAAATACATTTCACTCACTTTCAGAGGCTGGAAAGTCCGAGGGAAAGATGCCAGCAATGTTGTGCCTCAGGAGGGTGTGCTTGCTCCTTCACAGGCTGCTATCTTCTCTCTGCACCCTCGCAGGGTGGAAAGGCAGGGAACAGCTCCATGGTCTCTTTTGTAAGGGAACTAATACCATATATGAGGGTTCAGCCCTCACGACTTAGTCACCTATCAAATGCCCAGTGTCCTAATACCATCACATTGGTAGTTTGGGTTTTGCGACATGTCTCTTAGAAGGGCATTTGGAGCTGTGAGATTTGCTGAAAGGTTTAAAAAGGACAAACTTTTGCTTTGCTAATGTAGATGATTATCAACTTGATGGCAAAGACTAAACTAAGAATTAGAAGAAAGAAGAAAGAATCCTTATGATCGGCACTGCTGGGGAGTAGCTGGGTTTAAAAAAAGTTAAAAGCTGTCAACATCTAGGTCTTTTTTTGAAAGTCCCAAAAGAATTAACATTTCAATAATGCTATTTTTAAAAGGGTAGAAACCCCTTCCAGGGAGCACTAAGTGCAATGAAAGAGTAGAGGGGGGCATTGAAGTAACTACTGCAGACATCCATTTGCACTTGGGAGTCTACAAAACCACACTGTCTTTCCTAGACTCACTTCTGATGCTCAAGATTTGTATGTCTTATGATTAGAAAAAGCCCCCAAGCTTCACTGGATTTAGCCTGCCCTGCTGTTTAACCTATCTTGAGGTCTCCATTTTTGGCTAGAGTTTCTATACAAACCTATTAATTATCAAAATACATCATAAATAAGTGTACAACATATGCCTGGGGCAGAGCAGGTATCTGATGAAGGTGTAACTTTTAATTTGTAGGTAAAAATAATGTTTGAAAGGTTGAACAGTTGAATTTTGAAACTAGTGTACCTTCAACTTCTTCATGAAATTCCATCCTTTCTACTTTTTCTGAAAATCCCCATCACTCTCCTGTTTTTCATGCCATGCTCAAACCCTGCTTAATCAAGGAAGAGATTCCTGACAAAACAGATCCAGCCACATTTTCTCTCTGAAGTCTTTTAGTATGATTGTCTAACTTTCTTGACAATCAGAGGAATGAATCCAAGGGAGAGAAACAGTTTAAAAGCATAGATGAATGTGAATAAGCCTTTATAGGCTTTGATCTCATCAAGGCATTAAGACAAATGCATGCAAGATTTAAAAATCACAGTACATGATTTGGTTACACATATGTAGCTTGGAGGTAAGCTAGAGGTCCCAAAGGCAGCATGTATAAGGATGATCCCAGGAATTAAGTAGGGCAAGTAGTAAGAACTTCAGCTTTAACCCAACTCAAGGGCAAACGAAATAAAGGATACAGAAAATCAGATGATGTAGGGGTCACGAGCCTAACTAGCTTGGCTACTTCACTGGTAGAAATTTTTTTGTGTGGGGTGATAGTGCTTTAGCACTGATTCTTACTAATTCTTCATTTCAAGAGCTATACTGAGCTAATATTTAGTGTTTTTTTTATAGTGTTGGGGACTGAACCTAGAGCCTTCACACTGAGCTACAGCCCCACCCCATTTAAAATTTTTAAATTTGAGACAGGGACTTGCTAAGGCACTAAGTTCACTGGATTAGTCTTTTACTTACTGTCTTCCTGCCTCAATTTCCCAGTGTGCTGAGATTCCAGGGTATGCCACTATGCCAGCTAGCCTTCATTTTCTGTCTAATAGCTTTGTCCATTTCTAACTTCACTGCACAGTAAGCTAAATTATAATTGTATCTTGAAAGGCTCCCAAAGCATGTTTGACTCTAGAGTGACTGAGCAAATCACCTTACTTGTCTAATTGGGCCTCTTTTGTTTGCAAATAAAAAAGTGAATTTTACAGTTTTGCTGTTCTTACAGCAAAAGTCTGTTGTGTGTCTTCAAATGTTACTGTACTTCTCTCACATCTGGAATTTTTTGTTATGGCTTTCGTGATACCTCAGAGGTTTTTTTTTTTCTTTTCTTTTTAAAAATCTTTATCTCAACATACCACAGTGCTATTGAATAAAAGACAAAGAAAAATTTGAAGCAACTACTTTTTTTAAAAAAAAGGGAACATCATTTTAAAGACAAAATGTTGATCTTTCTGACTTAACAGAAAGATCAAGATGCAGTAGAATTAAATAATTGACATACTATAAAAATAATGACCACATAGAATCCTATGGCTACAAAAATATTCATATACTTCAGCAAGAAGGGAGTTAACCCTGCCATTGTTCCACATATTTCATATGTGGTTCTCCTGTGCATAGAGTTTGTCAAAGTTCTCTGTGTGAGTAGAATTTACGTGCCACTTCTACTTCTTGAATTTTCTGTTTATGATGGATATTTTGTGTATTTTTGGGTGATGATTGACAAGAACATTTCAGTTGCTCTGAATTACTTTATGAAAGATACTTGCCTCCACTTGATATCTTCATCCATTAACTGTCCCATCTCTTCTGGGAATTGTATTGAAGAAAAATATGTAAATAACTGTTCTTTGTTTCAACTACATAACTTATTTGATTTCTAAGCTACATAAAAGAGGATGTTTTAGGGAAGTGCATACAAAGTAGAGACCTTTATTTTGGTACGTATTTAGATTTCATAAGTAATCACTGAATCATAAGAACTGAGCTAGACTCCAGACTCCCTTTGTTTCTCTGGTTTAGCTTAAAAGTTTACTGAATGTTATGTCTCAGCATGTGCTACAGTTTAGGTGCGGATTGAATGTAAAATGCTGGAATGTAAAATGCCACACTGGTCTCCAGTAGAACCTTTAAGAAATAGGGCCTGGTGAAAGCTGATTAGATTACTGGGTAAACATCCTGTGGAGGGAATTATGTAAGTCTTACAGGATACTGTTTGGTTCCCCTGAGAGCAAGTGGCTATAAAAAGCACAAGCTTGGTCCTTGATTCTTCGGGGCTTTGTCTCTCACCATGTGACCTCTTCCCTGTGTCTGAGGCCAGCTTCTTTCCAGTTGCTTTGCCATGTTGTGATGAAGCTAGGGCATCTCATCAAGGTTCTGGCGCCATGCTATTTGGACCCCCCGACCTCTGGCCACCAGAATTATGCACTGAACAATCTCTGTATAAAGCACTCAGCCACAGGTATTGTATTTTAACCATAGAAAATGAATTAATAAAGTATTCCCTCTCATACTGTTACCTTGATTCCACTCTGGTCTTGGCTTTGCTACCTCTTTAACCACTGAAGGAAAGGTAATTTGATATCTATATGTTCTTTAGACTGAAATTTAATATTTCAAACAAAGGGAAAAGTGGCACCCCTGTTTCTATGTTTTGGACAAGTGCCTCTTGAAAGTCCATGTGAAAATCTTAGTCCACCCATGGAACTGTTAAGAAGTGGTGGAAACTTCTAGAGATAGGGATGGCCTTTGCTCTTTTGTCTTTCTTTCTGGCCATAAAGTAGCTGAGTCGTTTTGTTCTGCTGTGTGCTCCCCAGTGTGATGTGCTGCTGTTTTGAAGCACCAAAGTAGTGAGTTTAACTTATCACAGGACAAACTCTCTAAAACTGTAAGCCAAATGAACCTTTTTTCTGTTCATGAGCCAATAATCTCAGCTATCTGTTATAGTAACGGAAATTTGACTAACACATCTGTATTAAACACATGGCTCTAAATCATGGCTTGATCATTTGCTCCCTGTGTTATTTTTATCTCAAGTTGTAAGAACAGAATGAAAGATTTCTTTGAGTCTGTCTTAGTTACTTTTCTCTTGTTGCTGGGACAATATATCTGATATCCAAAGTTAAAGAGGGAAAAGTTAACTTAGCTCACAGTTTGTGGAGGTTCCAATCTATAATCAGCTGGCTCCAAGGCAGGGAGGCTTGACAGAGGGGCAACAGCACATGACAATAGAAGATTGCAAAAACAATAAAAGCAAAAAGGGAGAGCAAGCCTCTTTACCTCTCTTAGGTTGTAAGCAGTGTACCCGCCCTAAGGCTGGAATAGCACTCACACCCCTAATTCCAGCACTAGACAATGAACCAATCACGAGCTTCTAGGTTTATCTGCCTCCAAAAAAAACCATGCATCCCACGACTGTATGAGGCTTTGGGAGACCATCCGGACACAAACCAAAGCAGAGTCTTAAAGATGTAAAGAAATGTTGCCTATTGTTTTGTTCATAATTTTGTGAACTAAAATTTCTTAAGTTTTGAAGCATCAAGTGGGGAAGTCCCCTTTTGGGGTCTCTTATGTAGATGTAGTCGCAGGTGGAGGTTGCCTGGAATCGGGCCATCTCAAAGGTCTGCTGGATGGAGCATCCAAGATAGCCCGTTTATGTGACTGGTAGTTCATGGTGGCTGTTGGGTGGAAGTTCAGTGAGGTCTATTGACTGGAGCTGGTCTACAGGACTGTCCAAAGTAGCTAGACTTTTACATGGGCCCTGGTCCTCCCAGAATGAGAATTCCAACAGCACAAGACACTGACCTTTTTATTGCCTTGGAAGCTAAATGGCATCACTTCTGCCCTACTTTTCTGGGTAAGAGTTGTCACAGATCACCCAAAAGAAGACATAATTCTTACCTCAAGTTTACACTGTAGAAGTGCCAGCAGAGTAGGACGCTTTATTGAGACTGTCCTTGAAAAGCACAGTCTCTTCACCTTATGACTTTCATCTTGTTACTGATAGAAGCTTTGGTTTCCATCCCTACAATAGTGATAACAATGTTCAATTCATGGACATTTCATGACAACAGGATAGATTCGCTAAATATTTTTCCCTTGGAAAAATTTAAAGTCTCAGAGAATTATTTGAGGCCACAAAACTTGTAGACACTCTAGGCCTTCAGACATGCCCATGAACTCGTGGTTCTCCACAGATAATTCTGAGACCATGTCTGCATTTCATGCAGAAGGTCGTTTAAACCCAATACGAACACAATATATCCAAATACTTTGGTTCTTTAATGAAATATTTCCTAACAGACTGTCATATCTAGTGTAGTTAAACAGCCAAATACAATTACTGTTCATGCAATGAGCCCTAATATTCATTTTCTTACAAAGAATTGGCACTGGCACCTTTCGGTATATGCCAGACAATAGGTTATTATTGAAATCGGAAAGGAGTTCTGACTCCCGTCTTGTTTCCAGGATGGAGCATTTATAGTGTAGGATGATGATTGTTGGATTCATTTACAGTGTTGAAGTCCAAACTTACTAAGCCCAGGGACTGGGCTCATAAAGTAAGCTTCCCGTTTTCATTTCCATCCCCATCAACGACCTACAGGGCCAGCTCTCTCCTACAGTTATAATTGAGAGGAAGGCAAACAGTATAAATTTGCAATCATCGTTTATGTTATAGTTATTTTCTTATGAATTATTAAATGATTTATCACCCAAATTTAGTTAACGTACCTACTAATTTGAGGGTGGAGAGGACCCAAATCCTCTTATTCATTTATTTAATGAGCATGACTAATTGAAAATAAAAGATTCCTTGCACATAGCACCAACTTTTCCAATCAGTTGCTCAGTAGAAGGTTTGAAAATTAAAATAAAGTGAATGGTGTATTAAATAAAAATGCCAGCTCTACTCCTCTGTGTGTGTGTGTGTGTGTGTGTGTGTGTGTGTGTATTGGATGTGCACTGTTTACTATGGCACAGATCTGAAATGTTATGACCTTTTGGACTTCTAACAGGATAGACAGAATCTTTTCTCTTTGCAGGACTGCATACCTCTGGGAATTCAAATCTCAGATGGAAAGCTTGGGAATGTTTTCTAGACATGAAATTGTTTTCTGGTAACTGAGATCACCTGTACAAATTGGGCTCTGTGCCACGGGATTCATTTGTTCTGACAATCTGAGTCCAGAGGAGGAAACAATTCCCAAGACTGTTATATTTTGTTCTTTCCTAAAACCAAAAATCTTAGATTTAAATAACTGCAAATGAATGGTTTGGATTAGCTCCCTGTTGTTTAGTTTCAATACAGAAAGCAAATGCAATTTATGGGCCAAAAAGTGAAAAGGGCATTTAAGATATTGTTCATTATTGATATTGTTCATTATGAACAATACATCTGGATCTTAAATGCATAAGAAAAAGTACATTCAATATCTCTGGTGTATAACAACATTAAGGCAACATAGTGTATATCAATACAAATTATCTTGTGTCATGATAGAAAAAGAATAATAATACAATTTATGTTTTTCTTTTGTGAAGAAGTTGCTGTGTATTTTCCAGTGCCTTTTGTGCCAGCTACTGTGTCATGTACTTTAATTGTATATCATTTAGTCTTTGGAATCCTATGATAGCTATTTGTTATAGTGGGAAGTTTAGTAAACTGAATTATAAAATATAATACTTATATCTCAAATTTGTTCTTGAGTTAGTGATACCTTCCATTTTATGACATAGTTAGGCTTATCTTAAAATTGTTTTTATTTCTGAAGAGACCATTTCACCTTAGCAATTCTTAGCATTTCACCTTAGCAGGCAATTCTGGCAGTAGCTCATCAACCATCCAAACAAAGTTTTCTTTGTTGTCTTGATTGAAATTGTAAGTATCTGAAAGCCTTAGCTAAATGGGTCCTATGTGGATCGGGAGAATCATGAAGGCAAAGCCTTCCAAAGAAACAATCAATTTCAGAGGCAATTAATACCACTGGATTGAATATTAGCATGGAAAGATTGAGCGATACCAAAACAAAAAAATACAGCTGAGCGTTTTCAATATGCCAGTGGCATTATTTTATTTCTAATTTTCAAAAACCTTCTGAAATTAGAAATTATTATTTTCATTATA
>NDGM010959113.1:0-31427 GCA_002564305.1 Octomys mimax | reverse complement strand
AATGTATGCAATGTGTTAGTTATTGAAACTGTCTTACCAATTTGGTTTGAAACTGTCTCATTGGTATTTGTTTATCAATAAAATTATGGAAAAAAAGACATGCAGCTACACCTTAATATAAAAATTGGGCTTACTCCTTTCATGAAATGTCTTCTCTTATTAAAAGTAACATTTAAAATATTTCCTTTATTAGTACATAATTTAGGCTTATGACACCTAACTTTTGTTTTAATCAAGATTACAACTTTGAGTGAAGAATGGGAGAAACATAAGTAATCTTGTTGCACTTCAAAACTTGAGCTTAGGGGCTGAGGAGATGGCTCAGTGGAATAAGCACTTCCCTGGCTAAGAACAAAGGCCTGAGTTCAATCCCCGGTTCTGCCAAAATAAAAAAAAAAAAGTTTTGGGGCCGGGGAGATGGCTCAGTGGAATAAGTGCTTCCCCAGCAAGTGCAAGGGTCCATCCCTGGTTCCACAAAAAAAAAAAAAAAAAAAAAAACCTTGAGCTATTTATAGCTCACAAAAATACCACCACTGATAGTGATAATTATTTGTTGTACAGACTGAAAAATCTATGACAAATGCACATTTAAAATAATATTAATATTTGGCATTTGTATACTTTTTGACTTTTTACTTACACAATTAATTTTAGCTTAGCCCAGAAGCCTTGTGAAGGTGGAGAGGGAAATAATAGATACAAGTAGATATATTTAAACTGATGCACTGCAGAAGATGATGCTTTTGGGCTTTGTTGTGATCTGCAATGGGGCCAAGCCGATCTCGATTTCTGATCTCCAGTCCAATATGATGATGGACACTGCTGAGGTTTTGGAATGAAGAAGAGGATGCACTGATTTGTATAGATGTCTACTACTTGCATAATACGTAACACCCTTTCTGCACCATTCAGTATGTTTCTAACCCAGAGTAATATGATCAGGTATTTCAGGCCTGCTGGAAACATTTCCCACCCACCAGATTTCTAGCCCAACTTTTCAGCTAACAACTGAAACCTGCATAAGGTCCCGCATCCATCCACCCCCATCCCTGGCCCCAGGGGCTGATGGAGAATGGGCAGTGACTCATGGAGGCAGTTGGTGGGGAGGTGGTGACTCTGCCCACCAATGATTATTTTTTAAAATAACTAAGGACTCTGACTACACACTCCACTTGTAACTTCTTTGCCTCCTGCATAAGCAAGCCAATGTGGAAGGTCTGTGGCCCATTTCTTCTTTTAGTTTCAAAACTTTCAAAATTTATTTTGGGTAGATTGCTTCCTAACTTTTGATAATCCAGTAGAAGGGAAAGGAAAATATGCAAGATAATTGCTCTTAGGTCTTTATTTCCTGAGAAAACATTAAGACCCCTAGATTTTAACACTTGATGGTACACTCCTTAAAGAGATTAATTATGATCTACTAAATGAGTGCATATTATAACAAATATTACTTATATGCTAGGTCAAATTCCAAGATTTTAAACACTTGCTAGCCTACCCTTGAAAAAACAGAAACATAAAAATGTTAGAACACTCTTCAGAGTTGTCTTTTTGGAGTTGGGAACATATATTAAATATCTCTTTTATTTGTTCGTGAAGACTTCATAGAATCAGGCATGCCCCACAACCCCCCCCCCCACACACACACATCCTAGTTTTACTTATTAAAAGAAATGCCAGGCAAATCCATGACACTTGCTATTTTCTCATCTTCACACCCACTTGCTCCCCCTCATATGTATCAATCTGCCACTTTGCTCAAAGGTGCAAAACTCAAGCAAGTACTTGCCATTTGTAATGGGTGGCTATTCACGGAATGTAATGAGCTTTCCAGGTTATTATGATTTGCATCTATCCTATTATTTTTGTTTGTTGCCCTGGCTGGCCTTGGCCTTGTGGCAATCCTCCTGCCTCTGTCTCCCAAGTGCTGAGATTACAGGCCTGTGTCACCAAACCTAGCTATCCTATTTTCTAAAGAAACAAACTTAAACTTTTTAGCTATTTTTCTGGGAGACTTGGGGCTGCTTATATGCAAGTGGATTTGATTTTCATTTGAACTCCACCCACTTCCCTAACCATTGCTTTTCTTTTCCTTTGTGTCAGCAAGAGATCCTACTGTCTGTCTGGGGTAACTTTAATTAACTTCTTTGTTTGGTGAGGTTATTGTGTTTTATACTTCTACTTTAATCTTTTTTATTTAAAATTGCTGCAAGGAAATTTTAGGATACATCAGACAAAACCCTTCAATGCTTCATTTGCTCAAATATCCTATTCTTCTCATCTTCCAGTTCATAGTATTTTCCCCATGGACTGTATTTAGAAAACACATGTTGATTTTCAGACTGTCTTTTAATAGACATGAAGGATGACGGTAAACATTCAGAACACCCTTAAATAAGAACAATAAATTGTGGGACAATAGTATCATATGGGGACATAAGCCAAACTGAGAAACACATTCGATTTGCCTTCCACATTCACCTGCCTTTCCCTGTGCCACCTTCGTTTTCAACCCACATGTATGCACCACACCTTTCCCTCTGCTTCCTCCCTCCACACACTTCTCCCTCCCCTTTTCTCCATCTACCTCTCCCCTTCTCTCTCATCTTATGTGTTTCTCTACTTACTGGCCCATAGTTACTTTCTAAAATATATTTCATGCTATTGTGCATTTATTTCTAAGTTGTAGATATACTACACAATAGTTCCATTTGCTGACCTCCCCCAGAGGTAAATGATTATCATAAGATTTCAAATTCAAAAAGTGGCATTAATAGATGTATAGGAACATTCTGTGCCATTTTAATAACATGAAACTTGTAATAATCAGAACAAGAACGAATGTACAAAATTTCCAGCGCCATACAAGAAATATTGGGATCGACACTATTCAACACTTTCACTTTCTTCCATTTAAATATAAACCTCTAGCAGTTAATGTGTAGAATTCTCACCTTGACTAACTATGCTGATATCTGCAAACTAAGCAACTACATTGAGGACAGCAATGTGTAGTACAAAAACCACTCTTGAAATAGCTATCATCTTGGACTTCTAAATGTGTACCATTTCTAATGTCATATCATTTATTACTATCCTTTCTTTAAAATACATTTTTTTGGGGCTGGGGAGATGGCTCAGTGGAATAAGCATTTCCCTGGCAAATGTAAGGGCCTGAGTTCAATCCCCGGTTCTGCAAAATAAATACATACATACATACATACATTTTTTAAGAAAACGGTAATAAAAGGCCGGTGGTATAGCTCAGTGGACTAAGCGCTTGGTTAGGTAAGCTCAGGGACCATGGTTCAATCCCTAGCTCCGCATGCCATGCCAGCCACACCAGCCCTGCCCCTGGGTGTACTGAGCTGGTGATGGAGTCTGGGCGTGGTGGCGCATGCCTGTAATCCCAGCACTTTGGAGGCAGAAATCAGGAGGATCACTACAACTGTGGGCTGTGTAGTGAGACCCTGGGGAAAAAAAAAAGAAAAAAGAAAACCTAGAAAAATGTAATAAAAGAAAAAGAGAGACAAGAACAAAAATTTAAGACTTCTTAAAAGCATGCGGTAATATTCAGTCATATGGCCAATCTTGCATAACTATGTCTGCTAATCTGAACAACAGATTCAATGATAAAAGTAGATAATATATCAATCATTGTTAATCAGCTATTCTTGTTTTGAAAATCTATAATGTATGTATTGTTTTACATTGCCCTATTTCTGTCTTTTTGTTTTTCATGCTTTTGTTTTTACTTTTCAAAATAAGATAAAATCACAATAAATATAAACGTCTAAAATATTTTCTTTTACACACACTAAGATCCACACAAAATAATGCTAAACATTTTTTATTATACCATGGCATTTGAAAAACACAAGCAGAAAAAGAAAGCCCATTATATTAGTCCATTTGTTTTTATTTCTTCTTATTCTCCCTTTCTAATGCTCCAAGATATTTCTTCTCTTCCAAAATAACTTTTTTTAAACATTTCTATTACAGGTCTCCTGGTGAAAATTAATTGCTTTTTTTTCATGTCTCTTAAAGTCTTTATTTCAACTTCAATCCTGACAGACAATTTTGTCCAAAATAGAATTTAGGGTTGATGGTTCTTTACTGTTACTTCTTGAAAATACTTGTATCACTCATGGCTCCCATGCTTTCTGATGACAGTCTACTACTATGTGTGCTGTCTTTTCAAAGATCTTGTTTTTTATTTTACTGATTTTAGCATTTTTCCTTGTCTTCAATTTTTTAATGTTTAACTAGCATATATCTTGAAATGGATTACCCTGGGTTTCACTATTTGGAGTTTATCCAACTTCTTTTATTTATTCATTTATTTTTTATTTTAGGGAAGGGTCTACAGGGTGTTCAGGGTCTACTAGATTGGACTCAGAGTGATCCACCTGTTTACAGCCTCCCAAGAACTGGGATTGCAGGCTCATGCCACCACTGCCCAGTCTCAATCACCAGCTCAGCACACCCCGGGGGCGGGGCCAGCACAGCAGGCCAGGTGATGGAACCCTTGGCCCTTGAGCCTGCTTGCATGCACTTTAATCCACTGAACTATTTGGCCAGCCCCCTATCCAACTTCTTTTAACAGCTTTCTTGAAATATATGTCACTTATCATCACATCCACACATTAAATGTGTACAATCGTTTTTAAAATATTCATAAACTTTTGCAGTCCTCACCACAATCTAATTTTGAAATAATTTAATTACCTCAAAAAGAAATCTCACACTCACTTCTCAGTCACTTCCTCTTCTAGATCCTTTACCCTGAGCCTGGGCAACCCTAAATTTGCTTTCTGTCTCGATAGTATTGTCAAGGGCCAGGGAGATAGCTTAGTAGAACAAGCGCTTGCCTGGCAAGCGTAGAGTCCTGAGTTCAATCCCCAGTACTGCAAAAAAAAAAAGTACTGTCCTTTATGGACACTTATCTTAAAAAGTTATGCTTGATGGGATCTTTCATGCTTGACTTCTTTCACTTAGGACAATACTTTTAAAGTTCTTCCACATTTTAGCACATATCAGCAGTTCATTTCCTTTGACTGCCAAATCACATTCCATTGTACGGATAAACTATATAGCATTTATCCACTCATTAGTTCATGAATATTGGTTTGTTACTACTCAGGGGATGAGTAAGGCTGCTATGAACACTTCTGTGCAAGTGTTGTGTGCATGCGTGTTCTTGATGGTCTTGCATATAGACCTGGGAACAGAATCTCCAGGTTATATAACTGTACCTAATAGCATGAGTTGAAGCTGACAAAGCAGTTATCCCATCTAATGTTACCACCAGGAATATATGAAAGTTTCAGCTTTTCTACATCTGTGCCAGATCTGTCTTCTTTATCAACATCGTCCTCCACAGAAGGAAGTATCATGTCATGGGGCTTGGAATTACATTTCAAATGACCAATGATACTGAGCATCTTCACATGTGATCCCAGTCACTTGTCTATCTACTTTAGAGAAATGTCTGATCTGGTTAATTTTTGTGATTTTACAATTGAATTATAAAAGATTATATATCTTTTAGACATAGATCTCATCAGATAGATGATCTGAAAATATTTTCTTCCACTGAATAGATTGTTTTTAACTTTAATTTTATTCCTTGAAGTACCAAAGGCTTAATTATGGCAAAATATTTTTGTTCACTTGTGCTTTGGGTATCAAGGTTAAAGTATTGCCTAAGCCAAGGCAGATCATTTTATGTATTTAACTTTTACATCTATGTTTATTATGTATTGTGACTTTATTTATATATGTTGTGAGAAAAAAGTTCATACCTCATTATTTTACATCAGATCATACATGTTTACCCAGCATAACTTTGGAAAAGATAGTTTATCCCTCCATTTAATTTTTTTAGGGAATCTCTTTGAAAATCAATTGGTGGCAAGCACAAGGGCTTATTTCTCTGCTCTCAGATCTAGTCCATTGTTCTATTTGTCCACTCTAATGCTGGTGCCAGACTAGCTTGGTTGCTGCCACACTGTTTTGGGTTTTCACATAAGTGTGAAATCTTCTACATTTGTTTTCTTTTGCAAGATTGTGGGGTGGAGCTAGTTAGAGACTCTTACATTTTAATTTGAATCATTGGACTATATTTTCCCATTTCTAAAAAATACTAGAAGAGAGAGGGGCCATTGGGATTATGATGTCAGTTATATAGAGTCTGTAACTTGAAGAATATTTATGTGTCCTACCTTTTTTAAGACTGCCAGGGCCGGGAGGATAGCTCAGTGGAATAAGCACTTACCTGGCAAGTGCAAGGGCTGAGTTCAATCCCTGGTTCCACAAAAAAAAAAAAAAAAAAAAAAAAAAAAAGACTGCCAACACATGAATGTGAGAATTCTATCCATTTGTTCAGAGGTTGAATCTCTTTCAAAATGCTTTATACTATTTAGTGTATGTTCCCACTCACCTTGGCTAAACTTATTTCTAAGTATTTTATTCTTTGTAATGCTATTTTAAAATTTGATTATTTCCTTAATTTCATATTGGATTATTTATTACTAGTTCATAACAAATTCTTATAGTTTATTTTGGATATTGATCTTTTAGCCTTTAGTCTTGCTGAATGTATTTACTAGCTCTTATATATTTTGTTGAGTCCATAAAATTTTCTATGTACAATATAATCTAAAATGGTGACTGTTTCCTTTCCAATACAGATGGATGCCTTTCATTTCATTGTCTTGTCCAGTTGTTCTGCCTAGAACCCCTAGTACAATACTGAACAAAAAAGGTAGAGTGGATATACTGAACTTTATATTTTTCCTGATTTTTAAAGTGAAAGTACTCAATGTTTCAGCATTAAGTGTGATGTTTATCATAGCTTTTTACATCCTTTATCAAATAATACTTTGTTTCTAATCACAAAACTGAATTCGATTTTGTTAATTTCTTTTCTATGTTTATTGAGATAATCACATAGATTTTTTAAGCTTGAACCATTGATGTGCTATTTCGATTGGATGTGGTAAAAAATCTTTTTTTAATGGTTTTGGATTGAGTTTGCTAAAATTTTCTTGAAGATTCTTATATTCATACCCATATTCATGAAAGATGTGGTCAATGGTTTTCTGTTCTCATGATATCTATCTCTGGTTTTGGTATCAGGGTAATCTGATTTCATAGAATGAGTTAGAAGATGCTCTGCCCTCTTACTTTGCAAAGAGCTTCTTCTAAACATAGTATAAATTCTCTTTTAAATACACAGTAGTACTCACCAGTAAAGCCATCTAAACCTAGCCTTTCTTTGGGAAGTATTTTAATATTATCAATTCAACCTCCTTATCTTTTATATATGTATTCAGACTTTCTTTTTTACTCCATTTCAATAGTCTTTATGTTTGGAAGAATATATATTCAAGTTATCTAATTTTTTAGGATATAGTTCACAGTATTGCCTTATATTCCTTCTAATTCTGTCAGATCAGTAATGAAATCCTTTCTTTCATTCCTAATGTTAGTGATTTAAATCCTCTCTTTCTGTCTCTCTCTCTCTTTCTTTCTCTGTCTCTCTGTTTCTCTCCCTGTCTCTCTGTCTGTCTCTCTGTCTTCTGTCTCTGTCTCTCTTTGTGTTTCTGTCTTGCTGTGTCTCTGTCTCTCTCTGCCTTCCTTCCTTTATGTTTTATATGGAAATCAAATATAGACTTATGAACTAAGGTATAGACTTATGATCCAGGTATAGATTAGATTTTTATAGCTAGATTACCACCACAACTAGAGGTGAAAGAAAAACTAATTGGTCAACATTTGGACAAAGTCTTTGCTTTCAGTGCTCCCATAACTAAGAGAAATTGATAATAATCACTTCACATCTTTCTGAATCACTCCACTCCAAAGAGTCATTTTGTTTATACCCATAATAATAATTTCTGCCTGGGTTGCTGGAGACTTTCAGGACTTCTGACCATGCATACCATGCCTGAAGGTGACTACACCTAACTCCTGTCCCTGTGCATTCATAACCAGGCTATTGCTCCTGGGGAAAAGACATAAATAAAGAATTATGAAGGACAGGAGGAGACTATGGTCTTCAATCTAATTAAAAACAAGTAGTTTTTTGTGGATCTTACTGCAAAGCAAACAAATAAAGGAAATTTCATTCTGACACATACTCTAAGGACACGATTAACTTTATGAAGTGAAATGTAATGTATTCCCACCTTCATAACCATGTGCAATCCCTCAGCAGGCTCCAGCACACAGACCTACCTGTTCAGTGCAAAACAAGATTAGCCATGCAAGAAGGCAAAATGAAAAGACATAAATACATCCACAGAAAGGATTAATTATGGACAAAGTATTTTCTTTAAAAACAGTCTGGTTTAAATCTTCCCTTCTTCTCCTTTGCCCATGCATGCTATTTTTCAAAAAAACAAATAGGCATCTTCTAATTCCAAAGGAACATCTCATGAATTCTGCAACTAATTGTTACCATGGAGCTCTAAATATCCCATAGCAAGCTAGTTTGTTCTTGATACTCATGTTGTTTTGGCATGTAAAGCACTTACTACTTTAATAGAGAAACTTGCAAAGAGAAAATATGAGAACGATATTCCTAGTTATCTCCCATTACGCACACCGGTCTTCCTACTTGTTCTGAAAAACTGTGTATTTAAAAAGGCTCATGAGTAAGAAAAAAATAAGAAATAATTTATTTCTCAGAGTCTTTGTTTAGGGATATGTTGTTCAAATCTGAGTGCAGTAAAAACTGACATATAACTAAAGTGATGAGTATTAAATTAAAAGCATTTTCCATGGTGCAATTTGTTTTTGAGCATCTCAAGGGAAAAAAAAACATGCAGTAGAGCATGTGGTTATTAAATTGCCTATGAAATCTTTTATCTGGAGATTTTGAAGCGTATCACAAATTCATTCCACAAATAATCAAGGGTGGGAGGAGAAAATGAGAAAAATAGATATAAATCCTGAACATTTGCCCTCTGTCAATGACATTATTATTTCTTGGATGACACAGCAGTAATCTGATAGCCTCAAGAGAAGAAAAAGGATTGTCAAGTTAAAGGATAAAAGATTGCTATAATTAATTTGTAATGAGAAGATGAAAATATATGGTTTTTCAACAAGTCAGCAAAAAGCAAATTTCACAAAATCTCTTCATAGTTTTTGTCATTCTTATTATCATATGTGATAATATTTTAAATATTATATTTAAATATTTTAAATATTTTTAATATTATTTTAAATATTTTAAATATTTTAAATATTTTAAATATTTATACTTTCCTTGGTAGTCAAAGTAGATATTCAAATATATCTTAACTTAATCCTGAGTACAGTCTTAAAAGGTATGTATGCAGGCAGGTTATGTCTTCACTGGGAACATGGAAAAATGGGGTTTAAAATGTTGTATAAAGTATCTAGATACATCTTTCTGATAGGAAGGAAGAAGATGGGATTGCAATGTAAAATTAGAATATAATGGGGAAGTACATGGATTTGGAAGCCAGCTCACCTGAGTTCAAATCTCAGCTGCCACCAGATACCTCAGTCAACATGGGCAAATTACCACACATTTCTGCACCTCCGTTTCCTCAAATATAAAGCAAGTATAATGATGTTACCTACTTGGCAATGATATTTTAAAGGCAAGATTAATTTAAAGTGTTTAAAATAGCATGTAGCACTCGGCAAACAAAGAAGTTAGCCCTTATTCTATTCTAACAACTTACTGATGTTCTGCATTTCCACTCTCATTGTCTACAATGTCCCACATTCCTGAAAAAAGAAACAGCCTGATCCATTGGCCCAGTACCAGGCAACTACTGGTAGACAGTCAAATAGACAGAGGTACAGACGTCGGCTGTGAATGTAGCAAGTCCGCTATGAAAAAATAAGCTGGGAAAGTCTCACTTTCCTGAAATTTGTACTGTGGAAATGGAAAGCAAAGTGGGGGAGAGAGGAAGGAATAGACAGACAGACCAAATATTAAAAGGAAGTCTTGAATGAGAGAAGGAGCCACATGAAGTTGGCCTTGGAGTTGGGAGCTGAAAAGTTGAATTGAGAGAGAAGGAACATGTGTTGCCTTGCCATTCTTTTGCTTTCTAACTTCACACTTCCACTCAATGTAGAGTTTACAAATATCTCCAAACATCCTTTTCCAAATTTGGAACTTCTGGGCCGGCCAAATAGCTCAGCGGATTAAAGTGCCTGGCTGGGGGTGCAGAGGCTGGGGGTTTGATCCCCAGGCCTGCCTTGCTGGCTCTGCCCCTCCAGTGTGCTGAGAAGGCAATTGAGAATGGGCAGGTGTGGTGGCACACACCCGTAATCCCAGCTCTTGGGAGGCTGTGAACAGGCGGATCACTATGAGTCTGATCTAGCAGTGATGCCCTGAACATCCTGTAGATCCTTCCTTAAAATACAAGAAAAAAAAAAAAAAAAAAAAGGAATTTTTATGCTTTTTTAGTCCATTTACAAGGTTGACCCTTTTGTCTTATAAAGGCATTTCAATTACTTTCCCTGGTAGTACCTATGATTTCTGAGTCTACGCTACTCTTGTCTTTCTTATTTTTCATCTACTAATTTTGTTGTTTCTATTCCACTTACTGTATAATTTTTATTTCTGAATGATAATCTTGGTCACTGTATAGCTCCTCCATATTCTGTGATGAGTTTCAAAAACATTTGGGTCATAGTCACTATTCCAATGCTAAAGGAATGACTGCATATATGGATGATGAGTGGTTATTCAGAGCAGCTTGATCTTGGGAACACGGATTGCAAAGCTTGTGTGGTCTGATTATACAGATCTTGAGAAGGACCTCCTGTCCTTCCTCCCATAACTCCTCACCCCATCCTGAAAGATATGTTTTCATCTGGTTACAGATCACTTTGTTTTGTTTTTACAAATAGAATAAAGCCTTAAAATGTAAGAGCCACAAGGAGAATAAGGAATTATTTTCTATGTCTGCAAAATCACTGATGCTTTATTGGAAACAGATTTTGAAAAGCAAAAACCATTAGAGGCTTTTCCTGGGGCACTGGGAGAGTAGGTGATTAAGAAAGGGTATACCATGGTGGAATCATGACTGTGTATCACTGTGTGCTCTATCCAATCCTCTTTTGTTGAAATTCAGCCCCAGGAAATTGAATATATAACTTTAATGATAAAATACTTAGCCTCTGTGAGCTTAAGCATTATGATGCTTATATATTCATGTTTATTGTAAGCACTAAATAAAGCGTATTTTATGGGTGAGAAAGTCCCTTCTTCAAGTATTCCCTTTTGTATGGAAAATGCATCTCAAGAACAAAGGTCTCACATACAAAGAGAAGGCAGGGGGACTGGGGAGATAGCTCAGTAGAGTAAGTGCCTGCCTGGCAAGTGCAGGGTCCTGAGTTCAATCCCTGGTACCACAAAAAAAGAAAAACAAGAACAAACGTCTCTCTAAGGAATCAGGGAAGTAAGTTTGGGCAGTCTGGAACCCACATCATTTATTTATTTTATTCTTTTATTCGTTTACTTATGAAAGGATCTGCACATGCGTGTCAATGCACTAATTCCTCAAGTGCCTTAAAGAAGAGCAAGCTGCCAACATCAGAGCCTCTGTACAAGGGCTAATACCTTGCATCCCTCTCACCCAATCTAGTGTGTCCTTCTCAGTGTCCTGAGGAGAACTGAGATTGTTGCTATATTTTCTGGAAAGGTCCATATTTATTAATAGAATACTACATCCCTGAGAAAAGATAAAGACAGCGTAACTCTCATCTCTCTACCCAAAGTGATGGGAAGAAGGTGCATCTCAACAAGTCCACTTATTTGAGCCAATGAATTTCCCCACAAGTGAAATACTTTACAGCTCTACCAGTCCCATCCCAGGGAGTAAATGACAGCCCTAGGGGCGCTGGCTGCCCAGCACAGAGCTCGGTGAGGGTTGCCACGTATTGTCCACCCTGACTGGATACTTTGAAGGCTTCCTTAACTGACACTTTCAAAAGAATTATTTAAGTTTAGAATTTTTAAATCATAATATCTTAAAGTCCAGAAGTAAGCTTTTTCTTGCAAGTGCAATAAGCAACTTGGACACAGTATGGGAATTCAGCTTAAGAGTCTGAAGACAATCGCTCCCTGAAGAATCAAGTTAAATTGAAGTTTCATCCACCATTCCTGTATATGAGCCACACGTGGCTTTTCCTAGCCTCCACTTACTCTTTTAAGCCTTTGCAGTTAAAACACTTCTCACGTTATTGTATTTCTTAAAAAAGAATTCTTAGGTGTAGGCAGCAACTTCTATTTAATTGAAGCCAATCAATAAACTATTTAAGTATTATTGTTATTCCTTATAGCAAAGAAATGAAATAATGAAATCATAAGATTAATACTTTTACAGGTTTTTAAATTTAAAATTTTACAAATTTTATTCATGAAATATACTAAAACATTCTACCTGGCACTGGCTACATCCTATGAAAGGTTTAAAAAGCCCTCTCTGTTTAAACACTGACAAAATAGATGATGGTCCCCAAAACAACTCAAGGTACTACAGCCTACCCACTAACAATCCAGAAAACTACCAATACATTTATTAATATTATATCACCATCTAAATCTATATGTCTTCTTACAAATAATGTAATGATCATAAAGTTGATGAAAGATGATTTGTCTGGCTTGTTTCTATTGTTGTATCTTATCTGTTCTATTCCAAAAGCTCCCAGATTATACCTGTGCATGCACACACACACACACACACACCCCACTCATGCTTTCTTTCCAGTCACACATCAGTGATTATTTACTGTATCATGATCCATTTGTCCCGGTTAGAAACCTGCACATCACATGTGATCCCCAGCTTCTCTCCATCCAGCACTTCACGCCAATCCCCATATCTTGAAAATCTCACCCACTCATTTTAATCCATTTTCATCTGACTGGGTACTTGTAACCACCATGGCACAGGTATCCTTCCTTCTATCTGAACCCATTCTATTCACTCAGGAAGATGAAATTCTCAGAATACAATCTGATAATATGATTTCCCTGCTTGAAAGGCATCATGACAACCCTATTTGCTTCTGATACAGTTGAAACACTTACATATGTAAGGTGCTTCATGAACTGACCACTGAACATCACTTCTTTCTACTCTCACCTGTATAAATTCTACTCCAGTTACCCTGAGCTTCTTGGACAAACAGAGCTCTATGAAAGATACTGGGCCCTTCGCGTCTGCACATATGTTGTTCCCTTCCCCATAACCCTTATTAGCCTCTCATCCCATTTGGTAATGTCTACATGTCCTTCAAGTCTTCGCTCAAGTGTCAATTGCTCTGTAAATTTTCTCTAGATTATTCTTTTACCATGGGCTCCATGTTGCCAATCTTTGAGCTCTGGATTGTATCTGACTATATAATTCACTGTCATCCCTACCAGATTCTCTGCCCTGAAGAAGAGATGTCACCTCATCATGTTTCTTTCTTTTTTTTTTTTTTTCCATTTTAACTCATTCACTAAAAACACAGCAAGCACTTAATAAGTACTTTTCCTGTTAAATGATCATTTGTCCACTGGAATAGTTATTTAAAGGCATAGCTTTCTTATAAACAAAGGCTCTTCAATACATTCAAAAGAACTATCCAACAAATTTACAAAAGCTACTTATTGGGTAAATAAATACGACACTTCATAATTATATTCCTAGGAAATTCCATGTGTGTCACACCTCATCTTCGCTATCCTGTCTCTTTGTTCATACTGGAATATTGGTCCTCAGCATCTCTGTCTGTTAAGCCCTGCTCATCAACCAGTAACTGACCAAGGACCACTCTCATTTGCAGTGGTTATTACTTCCTTTTGCAAACTCAAACTCACCATATGGAAGCTAAGCTTCCTACAAAAATCAGCACCTTTCTGAATACACAGCCCACGTTGTGCTCTGTTGTATGTTTAGTAGTCTACACCTGTGCCACAGTAACGGCTGCGTGCTCTTTACAGGGTGGTTATATTTCTCTGTATGTCTATCATCTCCAACAAATAAGAGCCTTGCAGTGAAAGCAAAGCCTCCTTGATTTACATCTTCTAAATAGCTAGGAGACTGCCTGGGACATTGTACAGATGGGAAGATAAGAAAGAGAAGGTATTTCAGATTTAGGTGCAAATTAATCACATTTCACCCCATTTCCAATTAGACATTTTTTTTTAATGTATTTTGTACAGGATCTCACTATGCAGCTCAGACTCATAGTGATCGTCCCCAGCGCTGGGATTACAGGTGTGTGTCACCAAGCCTGGACTCTGGCTGGCTCCACTCGCCCTGGAGGCAGGACTGGCGTGGCACCAGCTAAACATTTTGTTTTTATCATGTTCCTTGTTAATTGTCAGTCTGCTGTTTCTTCTCATTTGTGAAATGAGGAGAACCGCTGTGCATTCATGAAAATATGTTTCTCAAAGGTTTTTCATAGAACACTTATATGTACATATATAACACATTAATTCATTAAACAAATATTAGTAGAGCATCTATCCTATAATAGGCACTGTTCTGGATGCTTTAGATGTGTGTGAAAAACAGACAAATCTCTCTACTTGAGAAACCTACATCCCAGCTGGGAAGGAGAGACAAACATAATAAGATGACAAGCTTCATTGAATACTAGTGGCAACAAATGTTATAGAAAATGTAACATAGAGTTTGGGAAGGAAAAGGCTTCAGAAATTCTGGGATTCCAGGCATGGTGGCACACAGGTCTATAATCCCAGCAGTCAGTAGGCTGAGGCAGGATGATCACCATGTGTTAGAGACCAGCCTGGGCTACAAAGCGAGTTCAAGGCCAGTTGGTACTACCTGGAAAGACCCTGTTTTGAGAAGAAAAGAAAAATAAATGCAGAGATGAGTAGAAGGTGAAGTCGTATACTATTGTATTAAACAGGGTAGCTAAGGTGGATCTTACAAAACAGGCAGCAAGGTACATTTCCACAAAGACTTAAAGAGGTGGAGAAGATCAAAGAGTGAGTCATGTGACTACATGGGGGAGAGTGTTCCAAAGTGAATAGACATTTGAAGGCTCAACTACAACTATGCTGAGAGAATCACAGGAGGAGCAGGAGAGCCACGGGGATGTGACAGAATGAGGATGAACATGGTATGACATGGAGTCAGACAGGCAGTGCTGAGTCACTTGTTACAGGCTTTGCAGCTCACTGTAAGTCTTTTGGGAGATACAAGAAGTATGAAATCAAAGAGGTAGTGTTATGGTTTCTGTCTAGTTGTCCCCCCAAAGCCTCAAGCAGTCATGAGGCAGCTTCTAGAGTTTGAGTAATTCATGATCCAATACTGGGATTATGGGTGTGAGTGCTACAGCTGCCCTGGAGTGGGTAAATCTGTATTAAAATATAAGGAGAGGAGAGGGACTTGCCAACTGCTGCAGCCACTGCTCCTCCCTTTGCTCTTTGCTATTTTCTACCACTATGAAAGGCTGCCCTCTGCCATGTGCTACTCTGCCTTGGATCCAGGAGAGTATAGACTGAAAACTCCACTAACTTTGAGCTAAAGAAATCTTTCCTTCCTTAATTTTGAGTGTCACATATTTTGTCCCAGCAATGAGAGAACACTAACTGAGATCAGCTGGTAGGTAGGTTGATGGATAGTTTGATCAATCTTAGTAAGATCTCTCTGACTTTTGTGCTGAAATTAGACCGTAGAAGGGCAGAAACTTAAGCATGGAGATCAATTAGGCCAATAAGAAGACAATGGGATATTGACTAAGAGAGACAATGATGGCTTAGATGATAAGACTGTAGGTACACAGATTCTGAAGTAAGTTTAACTATGCATATAACAGGATTTCCTAACAGATTGGATAGGAATAGGAGAGAAAGACAGGCGTCAAAGACTGCCCAAGGTGTTTTTACTTGAACACCTGGATGACCATATTAGCCCTGATTGAGATGGGCATTAACAAAAGTTGAGTAAGTACAAAGGAATACCAGAATATTCTAGCATGGATTCAACATGCTAGATGTGAGTTGTACACTGGACATCAGCATGGATCTACTGAGTAGGTATGTGCTTCCTTAGCAAGGGCTGTCTGGGCTTAAGATCAGGATTCAGACTTATGGCATATGGACATATGCCATATGCTGTAAGCCACAAGACTGAATTATCTGATGGTATGAGAAACCTTGGCTGGTAAGCTTATAATTTAGTGATAGGACATCACAATTACTCACAAATATTTGTCCCTTCCCTAAAACACAATTAGTTAGTGTGTGTTTATAGAATGCTTGCATTTGTACCATCTAGGGATTAGTAAAAATAGATTTCTGAGCTTCATTCTGAACACAGAGAGTTATAAATTTAGAAAGTGAGGTCCTAGAACTTATATTTTTAATAAGACATTCAGGTGATTCTTTCCTTTGAGGTTTGTGAACTACCCTAAAAAGAGCTTACTCAATATTTGCTGAACTCATTCACATTCTCAGGCTTTAATTTGTATTCTACAACAATGTGACACTCAGACATTCAACTTGTTTTCATTTCTAATCAAAATTATGAAGCTTAATTTCTATTTCTAGCTTGCTCATTAAGGCTAATACTTTCAGTTGTTGAATATTGCACCATAAAAGTACTAATGAGAGAGGGTAGCAAAGACCCCCAGCTGACCCTCTGATCCTAACAGCCTTTGCTGACATAGGGAAGGAGTGCTAGAATTGTACAATGTGTCAGCAAGAGGGAATAGAGTTGGAGCTTGGGTTTTGTTTTCTTTTCTTGTTTTCTCTGTCTTGAGCTCTCCACGGGGGGTGAGGCAAAATGATTTCTCAGAGGTTCTTCCAGTTGTATTATTCTATGATTTCCTCCCCTGAAGTTTCTACAAGGAACATTCCAGAAAGCATCAGCCCTGACTACAAGGGACACCTGCACAAGAACATGTCTCCAATTTCCAGCCCAGTGCTCCCGGACAGTCTATAGACAAGTGCACAATCCCAGGGGCTTCAAGCAGCTGCCACAAAACACAAATGGCAGGGCCACCGGCCGTTGCTGGTCTTGCAAAGAAAATACTAAAACAAAGTAGAAAATACCATTCCTAGAGGCCTAGAAATCTGTTGGCAAGAAGCAGAGCAGCACCACAAATATGCAAAAGTGGATAATTACACATTGCCCAAGAGTTCCTTCTCATCAAGCCTGCATCTCAGCCCTGACCCTCCCAAGATCATTTTCAGTTAGAAAAATAAACCTCTTTGTCTTTACCATCCATTCCACATAACCGCTGAGCCTCTTAACAGTGGGCTGATGTGAAGATAAATTTGATTTCTGCAGGAAATGAACCCTGCTCATCTGCAGGCCCACACAACTGCGTGCCTCCCTCACCCCTGCTGAGCTTGCCCCAGTTAGCACCCCCACTCTCCCAGGGACTTGCACCCTGTTCCCTGTGCCAGTTGCTTGGTGCCAAGGCAGGGAAGGGAAGTATGGAGTAGAGTTTGTCACCTTTCCTAGCTGTTCTCCCAGCCTCCTTTCCTTGAGAGCTGGGCATCAGTCCCAGTACTGTGACTGGCAGCTGGAAGTCTCTGCTGAATTTTCCTGTGCCCACAATGTGCCACAGTGCTGTTGGTTCTTAGCCTTGAGTGTCACTTCCTTGCTGAGAATGAGTCTACCATGAACCATCAGAGCAGTGGTTCTCACTCTGGAGTGTATACCACAATCAGCTGGGCAGCTCATGAAGTCAGAGATCACTGGGTCGGTCTGGGGACTTATAGCTCAATAGGTCTGAGTAGGGCTTGATGACTTGAATTTTTCATACAATGCCAATGATATTAGCCTGACAATCATATTTCAAGACCATTTTAGTATAGCACTAGATCACTGAAAATAGGTGTTCCTCTTTTAATGAGCAAGTTCTGCTCCTGTGGCTATGCTGGTAATTGACTTGGTCAGTAAATGAGACTTGCACATAGTATGTATATTACAGCACTCAGAACAAAGCAGTGGTTAAAGGAAACTGCAACTTGAAGACTTCACTTCAGTACTATATAATAAAATCAGCAACAACTACTGTACAAAAGCCACATAATTCCACACTGCCTCTCATCTCTCGGCATCATAAATCCAAATGCAGGTTGTAAGTCTGAGTTGTGGGTAGTAAATCTGAACAATTGTTAAACAGGCAGGTCATTAAATGAGGAACATCTGTAGAGAGAGAAGACTACATGCAGCTGGTATTTGAGGAGGTGGGGGCAGATGAGGGCAGAGGGATGGAGTGAGGGAGAGAGAGAATAAAGAATTGCTGGTGTTTATTTATTAGGGACATTATGCTAAATACTTGACATTTCTCACTTGTCCCTCATAGCCCTCTAATATATTTCTTATTACTATTGTTCCAGTAGGCTTGGAATTTGGAGCTTCATGGGTTCACACAGGCAGTAGATGGGCAAGCTGATTCCAATTCCTCAGACTTTATATTTTGTGACAAGTAAAATGTTTCTTTTATGTATTGCACTTCTGCTGCTCTCTTTTCATAAGTGCTGTGGTACACAGGAAAATGAAGCCTCAGATGGCTACACTTTGGTCCAGGCTGACAGGCGGGGTAATTTCTGGTGGACACTAAGTCCTGGTCAGCCATATTTCAGCCTAAACCCAACTTGTCAGTATCAAGGTTAATCACTGGTAAAAGCACAGTCAGGGCTAGCCAGTGTAAATACCTTATATAATCAAGGTTATTACTGACACATGGCCACTACTGTGTGTTTTGGGATAAATGTAGACTGAGAAGCTAAGGACTGCAGCAAAAATGGGGACGGCTGCAAGAATGGGCTGGCTAGAGGGTTAAGGACAGCTGCAGGTGTCCAGGGGCTGAGGGGTGTAAGGGTAGTTAAATTGACGGATTCTAGTTAAGCAACTCAATGAAAGATGCTCTACCCAGTCCATAGCTCTGCATCTCTTCTTCCAACTGCCAGGATCTCAAGTGAGCCTCGAAGTGGCAATGAACCCTGTGGTCACTAGGCAAAGGAGGTCCTCCAGTCTCCTTCACTAGTCCAGTCTTCTCCACGCCTAACTTTTGGTGCTGTCAAGTTTCCATGTGCTTCAAAGACACACCTGTGCTATGACAATGCCTGCCCTCTAGGACTTGCAGACAAATTCAGTGGTCAACAAGCATGCCCAGATGCAAATCACCTAATTCACTGACTATAAATTAAACCATTAAGTGATCCAACTTAAATCAGTGTGATCATGACAGTTCAAAAGCTGGAGAGGTGGAGATTCCTTAATCTGAAAGTTTGGTTCCCATGAGGGTTACATATTCAGCTCCATCTGTTCTGAACTACACACATTTGAATCTACTCAGCAATAACAGCAAATCAAACCAAAGGACAGGATGGTAGAGAAGATTTGAGAGAAAACGAAGGACTGTGGAAAATGGAAATGTGATGGAGACTAGGAAGATATTATGTCATTCCTTAAAGGAATCTATTGCCATACAGCTGGATATTGAAGAGCAAGGGTGAATTTTATACAGCTGTAATTCTGTATCCATCAAGGATTGGTTCCAGGATACACACCCATACATGCACACACAAAACTTATATTACAAAACTCTTCTTTCTTTTGATGCACCTAGGCAACTCCTATTTTAGTCAGACCAAAGTTGTACATACAGAGCCTATCTTTGTCATTTTTAATTTAAAAAATAGTTAACATTCCCAGTTATATTGTAAGTCACCCCTCTACCCTCCCCATGTCTCTGCAGCGCACCTCTGCTGTCACCTTTTGATTACCACAAATCTCTGGAAAGTGTTTATTGTACAGAATGTTAGATGGAGGTCAGGATAGGTCTCCGAGGAAAGAAATAAAGGGGGAAAAAACTTACTTTTCATTAAATGCGCGTTAGTATAAAAATACAATAGATTTTTTTTTATGAAACCAGCCTGCAGATCTGGCCAGCCCACATTGGATGTGAATTTATTTTTTGACCAAGTAATGAGTCATTTTAGACCAGAACATTAATTTGTTTGCACCTTTGCGAGGGAAAGGGTGACAGTAGGTGTATCACCTAGAAGCAACGATTGACTGGCACTACTCTCGATGCAAAGGTTAAGACAGGCAAGGATCGCTTATAATTTTGTCTAAGATAGAAAAGTGAGGATTTTGAGCTAGATGTGAAGGAAGAAAATGTATTATAATCCAACTTGTGTTATGTTTATACCTATCTCATTAAACAGGTTTTTTCTATGGTAACAGAACAGAAAAGCAGCACCACCTCGGAGATCGTTAGAAATACAGATGGCCAAAACTCACTGCAAATCTCTGGGCTCAAAAACTCTGGGACTAGGATTCTGGAGGTTCCTGTAAGCCTTCCAAGCAATCGTGGTGCATGCTGGCACCAGGGAGCTGTGGCCCTATGAGTGCTACTTTTTTTAAAAAATAGATAAACAACCTCACCTTAGATTAATGAGGCACATGACCTTATCTGACTGCCTCATGATAGAGGCTGTCAATTCTTCCTAGCAGGCATGCAGACCACCAGGAGGTGATCCAGCTCAGCTGGCAGCTCTGGGACAGAGGCCAGGCCACTGCAATCAACAATGTGACTGGCCAGCCACCAGAGGGCTGCTTTCACCTTCCCACATTCACCAGCCTGCAGCAGTGGGCCATGGTGGAGGCCTCTAAGAAGTACCCTCATCGGTTGGCTGCCTGTCAGCCACCAGGTTTAGATCTTGTTATGGAATCAAAATGAAGCAATTAGTTTGCTGTGGCTAACTGATGCTTCTGACACACTTTTCTGATGTTGAGACCTGCTGGGATGTTTGGAAGTTTCATCCTCCCACACCACATTCCACCCTCTTAATAAAAAGAGAAATCATACCCGCCTGTATCTGACCAACACAGAGCTACCAGGGACTAGTATTCCGGCCTGCAAAAACTTGCAAAGATAAATGTCTTTTTCTCAAGTTCCTTTCTACTTAGTTACTTGCCTATTTCTCCCAAGTCTTAATTCTTCTGATACATATTGTGTTATTGTAAGTTCATCTTGCTACAAAAGATTGTATTTAATTTTTCCAATAAATAAGAGAAATAAAATATGGGGAATGTGTTGAGAGAATATGTACTTGAGTTTTTTTCTCTTCCTTGTAGCTATACCTGTAATGTTAGAGTCTATTTACAAAGGTACAAATATTATTTATATATCATCTTGGAAATAGCTTATAAAAATATTCCACAGAATACACTTGATCCTCAAACATGCATAACCTCAATCCACATCTGGAATTCCTAGATACATTCCTTTTATCTAACTATATCACTCCTTTGCAGGATCTGGTCTTTTCTACTTTTGCAGCGTGCTTCTCCGCAAACCCATAACTCTAAAGTGATGAGAATAAATCTCATTCTTGACTATAAAATTAGCCTCCATAACTCAAAATCACAACTTGGATCTACACATATCCATATTTGTCTCTAGCAACGTAAGACGTGTCTCTACCCATCTCTATGCAATTCCCCAAAGAGTGTGTGTGTGCATATATGTGCTCATACGCATGTGTATAAGTATTCTTGCCCAACATGTGGTACATGTACCTTGTGTGTCTGGCTAATGTTAAGGCTGTCAGTTCTTCCTAGAAGATGTGCCAAGCCCCAGGAGGTGATCTAGCAGGCAGCTGTGATTGTGCAGACAACTGAACTCTTTGCAGGTCCCTAATTCAAGTAATAAATGTAATGTAATATAATGTACTCCTGTCTTACCTGAGTAATCAGACCTTGAGTACACTCATGCACAACAGGATTCCTTCCTGAGAACAATGGACAAGTAATTCCACTAGTGTGATGCTTGGAATTGTCCAAAACTCATAATAAATGCTTGTGGAATTAAACAAAACACTAAATGACTTAAATTAGAGTATATTAAGGCTGTCCAGATAGCGCAGTGGACTAAAACGCCTGCTTAGGCAGAGAACAGGGGCTGGGTTCAATCCTCAGCACGACAAGCTGTGCCAGACCTGCTCCCAGGGTGCGCTGAGACCACGATTAAGACTGGGCATGGTGGTGCATACCTATAATCCCAGCACTTGGGAGGCTGAAAACAGAAGGATCACTACAAGTCTGATCTATGTAGTTAGACCCTGTACTAAATATATAAATAAAAAAATAAAATAAATAAATTAGAGTATATAGATACTTGGGATGAAGTTGTTGCTATGATTAGAGGCTTCTCTGGACAATATCTTAGCATGCTTTGAGTATTTTCCTGCACTGTTCCATGGGGCTCCTGGGGTATCCTTAAAGAACCTTCACTCTCTCTCTTGTTCCAGGCCATTTGCAGCCCTTCTCCCTGCCAGCCTAGAAGTTGACATGGCTGAATGTGAGGATGACAGTGCAAAGCATCCCACCAGCACTAAATTCTGAGTAAGCCTGACTCGTGCCTCTGGACCATGGGATGCCAAGATGCATCAGTTATGCTCCGGGTATTCAGGGGAATGGAGCTTGCAGAGAAAAAAATTCCTTCCACTGACGTGTTGCTACAAAACAGAAACATGGTTGGAAGTAAAGGCAGGACACAAAGCTCTCGTTATTCTGCCATGGGGCAGAAAGATGACACAAGATTACAGATACTTGAAAATGATTTTTTTTACCTTGGAAGCCCATAAGCAAGAGCCTATTGGAAAGGCACTCAGAATTGGCCTGTCTATAACCAAATATAGTGATGTTAAGATTGGCTCACATAAACATATAGCTTGATTTTGTTCTTCATGTGTGAACCAGTGTACACATGTTGCTTAAATATCTGTATTAAAAAGTTCAAAATTTAGAAGTTTCAAATGTTAAATACCTTAAAACAAAAGATACAATTGTCTTGTAAATTTCAAACAATATAATAAAAATCTAAAACCCACCAGAGACATCCTCCTGACATCCGGTGTCATATTACTGAAATACTCAGCTGGACACAATGTTTCTGGTGAAATCCTTCACAAAACAAGCACAGAAACTGAGGGAGAAATTGAAAAACAAATATTTTAGTTCTAGAGTAGTAAAGCTGATGTTCCTGATAATGGTGGTGTTTGTCACCAAAAATCACAGTGAAGTCCTGTCACCTTCACTGCACTCCTATAGCTGCAGAGAAGTCAGTAAGGGGAGATGCATGCAAAGAGCACAAAGAAAATAGTCAAAGGCATCTGTGACATTTGTCTGGAAACCTTCATTGTGTTATATGTGGCCTTCTCTACTTAATCTTAACATAAGCCTCATAATCCTGAGGAAAAAGATTTAGACAAGTTATAACTTTTAAAATTAATTCACTTTGATGTAGATCTGCTTCTATAAAATATTATTATTTTCATTTCTGGTTCTCTTTAAAAAATAATGAAAATTTGAAACATAATCTTTTATCTCATATTATGTGAAAAAGACATGAGATAACTGCTCGTAGTCTAAGCCACAGTTTTTTACACACACACACAAACACACACACACAATTTCTATATAATGCATGAATATCATACAAAAGTAGAGAGAATGGAGTTGTTACAGATAGAATTTCTGACTTGGCATCCTGTAAAGGTTGAAACTTTTGCCCCTGTGCCATCCCAACCTGCTTGGAGCCAGCAGAGTACGGACTGAAACCTCTACAAACTGTGAGCTAAATAAAGCTTTCCCTCTTTAATTTGGGTGTCAGGTATTCTGTCTCAGCAGAGGCAGAGAAAAGTAGCAAAGATACATGCCCACTCCAGGGCTGTGTAACAAAGGTAATATTTGAGCTCTCTGAGTCTCTTGTTTTCTTATTTATAAGAAATTTTTCTTCTTCCAATTTCACAGGGCAGTTGCAAGACTAGAGAGAAAAACCCTAGAAATTTCTTCCTATCCTATAGAGAATGTCTAGAAGTAACAGTATTGCCATGTTTATTTCTCACTTCATGTTTTGCTAATACACAACTGTCAGCCTTTTTATGAAGTATGCGTGTCTTGGAAGTATATTTTTTATTGTTCGTTAAAGCTTAGTTCAGATTCTTACATTAGAATGTATTATTAATAAAACACTTTGGTAAATCCTTTAGAAGCCATCTGCTTGTTGCTAAAACTAGATTTTCCTATACTCCACTTAACAAGAGATACTAAGCTTTATTTTTAAAGTTGTAGTGCAGATTTTCTCAGTGTCAACACTACTGACACTCAGGAGTAAGTCTGTTTATGGAGCTGTCCTTTGCGGTGCATGATGTTTAACAGCATCTGTGGCTCCCACTAAATGTCAGCAGCAATTCCAAACCAGTTGAAAGACCCAAAAAGGCCCTTAGACATTGCCCAGTATGACACTTGGAAATTGCAGGGAATTACGAACTATTTCTCTAGGATATACAGAAGTTGGGACCTTGTGTATTCCAATCAGATCACGCAGCCCCACCGCTCATTCTGCAAGCCTGAGCAAGGTAGTAGCTTGTTTCCACATCTGTATGGATTACTTAAACGGATAACCTTTAAAGAATTACCCAGCTCTAATGTTCTACCACTTTCAGATTTATCAGTTTCCTCCATGCAAAGGATTTTTCTTTTTATGAAATGGAGATTTTGACTTTTTGTGTTGCAGGAACCGTTTTGATGTTCATATACTTGATAAAAATCCTTTTGGGGGAGCTAGTATAATGTTTTCAGAGTTGTGTTCTACAAGTCTCCCGGCCAGCACTTCATGTAATCCATAGCATGCATTTATAGGAAAAGGTGGACCCAGATAGCTGAATTTAGAAGCAATCTCCTGGGAAACTACATACCTCATGCCTTGTTATTAATTGCTCTCTATCTATAGCATCCATTGTTTGCTGGCTTTCAGTCACACTTCCAAAGGAAAGATGATCACTTTGAAGCAATTCTTTTCCCCAACATGATGAGCCACTAGCAGAAAATATCAAAATTTCACTTTGTTGGTTAACTTTAGGGGCAGTATAAAAGGTCTACCAACATTTCCTCCACTGAGTTAAAGACACTATTGCTTAATATGTAGTCTCCATTAGTCGAGAGAGCTATGCATTACTCCCACGGCTGCAGAGCCCTTCCTGAGGCTGACTTCAGAATCTGTTCATGAAGTCTTTATCCTTTTCCTCCTCTTCTCCCAATGTTGCCCCATGCTAATACCTTGTTTTCTTCAACAACATTATCCCCAAAATATCTGAAGGCCATAAAATACAGAACTTCTTGCTCCAGGAACACATGAGTCAGGATTGGGACTACAGGGCCCTGGGAATGGAGCAGAAACTAGCTCAGGGACCAGAAGCTTGGGTAGAAAATCTAAATTGTAATTGGCAAATTGCTAGCGGCTCAGTGCTGTGTACACAGGCCTGAGGCAAAAGCTCCAGCTGAGCTACAGCCCAGTCCTGAGGGTGGCAGGTAGAAGACACACTCGTGTGTTTTACCTCCAGGAGCTCAACTGGGCTCTTACAGTATACATGTGAGAAAAAGTCCCTCATGTATCCAGCAGGGAGAGGGAAAAATGAACCATAACTGAGCACTCTGTGCTTAACAGTCTTGCCTTCAAGAGAAACTACTTACTCAGTCCCTAACTTGATCAATTTTTATTGTTGTTTTGATTTAAGGTGGAGATTTTTTAGCAGCCTATTTTTTTCCTTTACTTTATCTTTCATTCTAAAGGATGCCTATCCTTTACATTTTTAGGAAAATCATTAACTATAATTTTAAAACAAAAGTTTTCACAAAATGTGTATTAAAAAAGTCAATCCAGCAAGAACAGTCTTATAAATAGTTAACTTTTAAGACTTACCTAACTTGTAAGGCTTATATTCTTGTGCTATAGCACATTATTTGACTACTGGAGAAAACAATGGATTATGATGCACCATTGTAATTGATTGTCCAATGTGAAATAGGACTTCAGTATCTAAGTCTCTTTTAAAAAATATTAATGTAATGAAAACCAGAATGCCCTACTAATATAATTAACAATGAACTAAGACATATTTTTATATGTCTTAGTTTTACATATTTTTATGTAAGTTAGTACACGTGTTATAGACTAATGATGTCTCAAGTAGTACAGCTTCTATTGATCTTTCAAGTCATTCAATCTTCTAGTGATGGGCTCAACTGTGAGGCTGGCAGTGGTGTCAAAGGCTGTCACCACCAGCTATAGTTTTCATGCCAGAGCCCCTACACTGGATGCCTATAGTTTATCTTTTCATTTTGGCTTTTTAATAGGAGTAAGTATATTTGGTATGTTGTCCAATTTCAAATTTCTGGAGGGAGAACCATGGTGGGTCCAGTACACACCAACAATAATGATTTTGGTATGTTTAGTCAGATTATCACTATATTAACTCAAGCCCAGAGAGAGGTAGAGAACCTGTCAAAGTTTTATCAGAAGAGCCCAGCCAATCAAAGGGAAGAGAAATGTGCAGATCTAGCCAGATCCAGCTTTCTTCATGGGAGAACAGAAATACTCAACTCTAGCCACTCTAGCCATTCTGTGCCACCTAGCAGGGGTGCAGCCAGAACTAACTGGAAAAGTTAGTCCACAGTTCAGAGGTACAGAGTCATGAAAAGGCTAAGGCATAATCATAGGACTATAGCACAGAGAGGGAAAAGAACAGAACTATTTGAAAAATTAAGAATTTCTTATAATTAATGTCAGACACCAAACCACAATCCACAAAGCTCAGAAAATATCAAGCAGGACAAATGAAAAAAAATTACATCTACTTATGCTATTTTCAATCTTTAGAAAACCAAAGGTGAGGAAAAATACCTGAGACACACTAGAGATGGACTAACATACAAGGAACAGGATCAGAATTACATCTGATCTTTCCTCAGAAATCATACAACCATGAGTGAAGTAAAATTAAGTGTTCAGAGAAAAAAGTACCAAGTTAAAATTTTGTGCCCTCTCAAATTATCCTTCAAAATGAAGAAGAAATGCTTTCTATGATAAATAGAGATAATTTGTTATTAATTATTCTGCTTTGCAAGAAATGTTACTTTTTTGTGTGGAGCAGGAGACTAAACCTACTGCCTCCTTGAGCATGCTAGCCAACCAATCTACCACTGAGCTACCTCTCCAGCCTTGAGAAATGTTGTATTATTTTAAAAGGTAAAGTAATGTGAACTGATACTTAGAACTTCAAAAATAAAGGAAAATCACTGAAGAAATTAGGTGAAAGCAATATAAAAATGATTTTTTCTTATTCTTGATCAAATAAATAAGTTTGTTCAAAATAATAAGTAACAATGTATTCAGTTATGCACTGTGTCATTCACAACTAAAGTGAATGACAAAGCAAAGACACAAGGGACCAACAGGAGAAAGTGGAACTACAGGGGTACACTTTGGTTCTCAAACAGAAGCATTTGGCAAAATTGTGTTTTATTTGCATCATGTAACAAATACAAGTGCAGCCATCTTTCTCATACAAATCCAAATGTGGTTGTCTTTTCCAAGATCATAAAACAAATAAATTTCATGAACTAAGGTACTACTATATATTGTTATAAGGCACTCACTACATGTAAATTACTGTAGCATACATGAATAAGGGGAAATCACTGAAAAACCTATGATAATTAAAACGATAATAAAAAATGCTATGTATCACTTTACACTCACCAACTAGATGTACGCAAAATGGAGCAATTCCATGAAAGATGCAATATGTCCCCCCAAAAAATGTAAATAGCATTATTTGCAAGTGGACTTTGATTACTTGTTAATACAAATTGCAGTCGGTCAGATAGTTCAGCAGATTAAAGCTCCTGCTTAGCCAGATGCAGGGACCAGGGTTCAATCCCCTGGCATGCTATGCCAGCCCCACCCCTGGGGTGTGCCGAGATGGTGACTGAGACTGGGTGTGGTGGCACACGCCTGTAATCCCAGCACTTGGGAAGCTGAAAACAGAAGAATCACTATGAGTATGATCTGTGTAGTGAGACCCTTATAGACTCTGTACTAAATACATTTTTCTAAAAAAGAAAGAAATTAAAAAATAAAGAAGAGACTGAGCATGGTGTTATGTGTCTACAATCTCAATGCTTGGGAGGCTGAAAACAGGAGAATCACTAGGAGTTTAATCTACATAGTGAGACCCTGTAGACCTTGTACTAAATACAACAACAACATAAACAACAACAAAATACAAATTGCAAACTCTAGGACAACCACTAAAATTATTTAAAAAGAAGTATAGCTGATGTACTGAGACAGGAGTAAAACCATATAACACATTGAGTTAAAAAAAACAGAAAATTAACAAAAATAGAAACAAAGAACAAGGACAATAAGCCTAAAACAGTAACAGTATGGTAGATATTAATCCAATTAATCAATAAGCACTTTGAGTATAAGGGATCTAAGCATATCAATAAAAGAAATTGTCAGAGTGAATGAAAACTCAAGACCCAGTTACATATTCTGTACAAGAAAACTATCTCACATGTAAGTATATATGGATTTAAAGTAAATGAATGAAGATATACAAGCTAATACTAATGAAAAGAAAGTGAGAATAATGATATTAACGTCATACAGGGCAGATCTCAAAGAAAAGGAAGTTATCAGAGGCAAAGTAGGGCATTCCACTATATTTTAGGGGTCAATATTCTAAGAAGAACTTCAGCTTGCATTCATCTAACCAGAAAAATTGATAGAGTTGCAAGGAGAAATAGATAAACCCACTCTTGTGGTTAGAGACTTCAGTACTCCTCTATTAGAAATGGACATGGCAGGCAGAAAATTGGTAAGACATAGTTGAACTCAACAAATGCCAAAATCAAATGGATATAGTTGACATGTATAGACTACTTCCTCCAATAACAGCAGATTATATGATTGTTTCTAGCTCCAATGAACCAGCAAGCAAGATAGATCACATTTTGTACCATAAAATATACTTTAAAACTTTCGAATAGAAATCACACACTCTCTGCTTTCACATAATAATTCAATTAAACTAGAAATATATAACAGAAAAATAATTGGACTATACATGTTAAACAGCACACTTTTAAGTTATTCATAGGTCAATAAAGAATTCACAAGAGTATTTTAAAAATATTTTTTAATAAATGAAAATGAAAACCCAAACTATCAAAATTTCTGCAACACAGTGAAAGGCTTTAAAATGTATAGCCCTGAACACTTATATTACAAAAAAAAAATCCAATTTGATAATTGAGCAATAATCTCATAAACTAAGAAAACAGCAAGTAAAATCATAAGTAAATAATAAAATATAGAACAGAATCAATGGAATTGAAAATAGAAGTAAACTTTAAAATCTGATGCTTTTACAAGATCAATGAAATGGATAATACCTTCCAAGTTAAGTAAAAAGGGACAAATAATACAAATTACTAAGGTCAAACATGAATAAGGGACATCACTAAAAAAAACTATGATTATTAAAATGATAAGAAATACTGTGTACCATTTGCACTCACCAACTTGATTTAGAAGAAATGAACCAATTCTGTGAAAGATACAATATGACCCCCCCAATGTAAAGAGGATTATATTGATCAAAATATTTAGTAAATAATGAATTAACTTCTGAAACAGAAAATACCACATCCAGACAGTCCATTAGTCAATTATACCACATATATGGGAAACAAATTATACCAATTTTCTATCTTATCTTCTCCAGAAGACAGAATGAAACACTTCCTAGTTCATTTTATGAACCGCACATTAATAAAATGTCAAAAACAGACAATGACATTATAACAAAAGAATGCTAACATAAACTGTCACTTAGGAACACAGATACAAAAAGTCCTAGACAAAATATTAGTAAATAAAATCCAACAATATATAAAAAGAAACATACACCATGAGTAAGTAAATTTTATCCCAGATGGGGATATCTGGTTAAATGTTCAAACTTCAGTTGATACATTATATCACATTCTCAAAACAAAGAAGAAAAACACACACACGGTCACTTCAAATGATACCAAAAAGTATTTGACAAAATCAAACCCACATTCATGAAAAAAAAATCTCTCTGGAAACTAGGAATAAAGACGAGCTTCCGCAATTCTATAAAAAACATTTACAAAATACCTACACCTGGCATTATATTAATGGTGAGAAATTCAAAGCTCTCCTGTTCAAATCAGGAACAAATATAAGCACATCCTCTCTTACACTGTATTTCAAATCCTTGACAAATAATAACATAAGATTTAATAATAGTAGTATTTATACTCGTCAGGAAGAAAGAAATAAAAACTGCCATTGTTTGCAGATGACAAGGCCTTCCAGAGAGATAATCTGAAAGAATTAATCAAAAGAATCTAAATGATTGTAGCAAAGTTATAGGATGCAAGGTTAACATAAAAATATCTATTGCTTTACTATATAACAGAATTTAACAAGTGGAATTTGAAGTTAAGTACACATAGCCATTTATATCAGCACCCCAAAGCTGAAACACCTAGGTGTAAGTCTACAAAATATATGCAGAATGTACAAATAAGAAAAGCTATTTTTAAAATGAGGAAATATAATGCAAGAAATCAAAAATGTGCTAAATAAATGTAGGGTTATTTCATGTCAATATGTAGGAAGGTTAACACTGCTTAGATGTTACATCTACCCAATTTGACCCATAATTTCAAAACAATTCAATAAAAATTTTAGAAATTTTGTGAATATTGACAAACTGGTGCTATAATGTTGAGAAAATCAAATAACCCAGTCTATAATAATGAAAAAAAATCATAAAATAACACTGCCTGACTTCAACATATAATATAAAGCTACAGCAATTAAAATAGTGGGTATTAGCTAAAGAACAAATATGTAAATCAATGAACAAAATATACAACCCAGAAATAGACCCACATATAGACAACAAAATTTGACAATGAGTAAAAGCAATACAATGAAAAGATAAGTCTTTCCAAAGCTGGTACCAAGACAACTACATATCTATATGCACAAAAAAGAATATAAATAGACTGTACAGACCCCACAATGTTAATTAAAAGTGAATCACAGAGACTTAACCCAGGCCTGGTGTGTGAGTGAGACCAGGTCTCACCAGATCCTCATTTGACCCAGAGCCCAGGCCTAGCATGTGAGTGGAACTCCCTGCAGAAAGGCTACAGGCAAGACCCACCCAGTTGATCCAGGAGCACAACATCTTGCCAGAGTGGCATAGCAGGTTCACATCCAAGGGCTGCAGTAGAAAGAAGTGGAGCACAGCAGCCAGACCCAAGCCACACGCACCTGGATGAGTTTGAACTCGGTAGATCTGGACCTGGTGCTAAGGTAATAACTGCTCCAAAGCTGTACACCAAAGGTCAGAAGATAGTGCTATACAAAATGACAGAGGAGCAAAATGCATTCTCAGGCCCCGAGCCCACCCAAAACAAATGCAAGAGACAATAGCATAGAAGAAATTGGAAATCACACACCTGAAATCTCTGAATTAATAGTGTCTG